>JAIQCU010001060.1:0-27441 GCA_022114935.1 Leptestheria dahalacensis | reverse complement strand
ACCCGGACTCTACTGCAAGGTCAAGATCAGTTTCAAGTATCAACTGTAAAGGTTACCATTAACGGCATAAACTTTACGGTATCACTGATACAATAATACAGTAGTAGTATTACGATGGTGAAGAGGTTACGTTATCATCGAATTGATTTCTTTAAATGCTGAACTGAATAAATTGAAATCACAGGGGAGTCCCATACAATCGGAATCGTGTCGTCTACCTCCTTGTGCGACGACATCATCGCCGCTGGATGTAGCTCCGTCGACCAATGGGGTCTTCTCCAACAAGCAGATGTGCCAGTGCGGATGCTTGATCTACTTGAACCAAGCCTCTATTACCCTGGTTGCCTCGGATACCAACTGCGCCAATAAAACTCTTATATGGAGGATACGGGTGAATTGAAAAATTCCTACCATCCTGTTCTAAACCAACCATCTCTTTCGTACAAAAACATATTAATCTAATGTAATAGCGAATACGTAAAACAGATGATAGATTTTGACCAAAACTTCTAACCATCATGAATACATAGCTTTTAGTAAATCAATCAGGAGTGATAGAGATCCTATTGCTAGCAAAGCCATCTATCGACTGCATCAGGAACCGCTCGTGTGGAACTATTACTGCTTTGAAGAGTTCATAACCCGTTTGTATTATTGACAGGCCGCCGCTTCGTACGCGGTACGCATCGATTTCCGCTACGTTCGCTTGGACTGCAGCCCGTCCAGCATTCTCTGGGTGCGCAACGGTGTTTCCCCGAGCGCCGAATTGCTGTCAATCTTTACTTCATCGGCGATATCCACTTTTCGACGACTCAATTCGACGTCCAACATCATCACAGTCCAACTCAACTCGTCCGCCAACACCTCCAGCGAGTGTATATCGGGTTTCATCGTTCATCTGCAAGCTGTTCCAGCATTTACGAACGTTCCAGAAGCTCTGGAACATCATGTGAGCCTTATAGGAAGCGCCAGGATCCTCGACCTACCAGTCTGGGTCCTACTGTGCGCGCTATTCGCCGTACTCTTGGGTACGATGATCATGGCGATACTCTATTCCAAATTTGGATTGCATCTGAAGCACGCGCAGGTGCGAAGATCCGAAACGAAACTCTCCAGCGAGGATTATGAAGAGTACGAAACGCTGTCGACGACATCGATATTGTCCATGTCGAATGAGACGCTCGTACCGATGAAACTTGGGAAAAAGGCGAAATACCAAACATCGTTACCCAGTTCGCCCTGCCTGCGGAAGAAGAGAAGCAGCGGCGCGCAGATGAACGTTTTACGCAGGTCGATGACTTCGTCACCGCAGACCCTGCGTCGGTGGGTGCAGTCGAACCTGAACATCACGGTAGCGCCTAAAGAACGGTCGGAAAGCGCCCATCTACTGAAGTCTACCTGCGAGCAGAACATTGAACTCTGCTCGCTGGACAGTAAGGAGCACAAAGTCATCAACACGGCGGACGAGGTCTCTTCCATCGACGATAACGAGATGTCTACGCTGAAAACGACATCAGAAAACACCATATCCGCATCGGACCATGATCTCGACTTGGAGATTGACTACTACGACTTCGATGTCCACAATGCTGGTGATGCACCCGACTCGTTCCTGCGATCCTACTGGTCAGCGACCGGTACCGAAGAACTGGAATTTAGTGATATCTACGAGGTATATTCCAGTTCTGTATCTAAAACAACAAAATGGCGCGTATGAAGTGACCTTTATCAAACTTGATCATTATATTATTAAAATTATAATTATATAATTTGAAACCTTGGTATTTAGGATCCAGGTACCCCAACCAATCAGATACCATTCGCCGACGATGGAGTTTGAAAGTTAAATGCATAAAGGATAAGTCGTTGTTTAAAGTGTTAACTGTGTTGAATGTACGCAATGCTATTGATAAATGAGCTCCTGTTGCTTTTTAAAACCCTCATACTCTGATTAAGAGCGTAATTTATTACCATTTCTTTTGTATGAGTTATGAGTTACCGGGTCGGAGATATATTGAACGATTGTAAGCTCGCGTGATATCCTCACATTGCGGCGCAGTCGACACTTTTTATTGAATCACGCTGTTTTGGAAGGGTGCGGAAAAAAACTAGTCCTGTCGCTGGACAAACACGAAATGCCTTTTAAATTGAAACTTGAGAACTTGGTAGTCAATCGATAATAGTCTTATGCTGGTAACTAAACATCGGTTAAGTTGACGTGAGAACGAAAAACGGTTTTGCTGTTTTGATACGTCCACCAAAGTATCAAGTAGGCGAATTAGTTCTTGTTGCCGCTCACAGATGGCGCTGCTGTACAATTTGGAACCTTTGTCAATCTATCTGTCTATCTAACTATATCTATCCATCTATCTATCTGTATATCTATCTATCGGTCTATCTAATGTGCCTATGTCAGTTGGGTTCTGGGGCCGGTTGGGACCTGGCAATACGCAGACGGTTAGTCAGTAGGTCGTTCAAACGGCGATATTTATAAACAAACTACAAATATGTTTAAAGACATTACGATTCATGTATATTGTAAGTTGAATAAGAGGTTATTTGAACCTTAATCTTGTATCAGCCAAAATCTAGTCGTGATTGAATTGACTTAAGTGTTAATAGACTAGTTTCGATGTCATATTCTTTAGGGTTGATTTCAGTTTATTAACGTTTTTAATGGATAGCTCATACAGCTGATCATTACAGTTTTTCCCCCATCTCCGGGGGCAGTACTCGTCCAAGTTCAGGTTACACCCACGATTGGTAACGCGTGGTAACTCTCAGTACTCAATTGCTGCGCATTCCCGCAGCCCAGTGAAACGCGACTGCAGCAAGTCGGCAGCAACCACGAACGCCCATTAAAGTACACGGAAGCCTTGGTACATTTGGCGTACGTTCAATCGTATACATGGTTGCGGGGAAAGCAATCGTTCTGTATATTAGACAGAAACACGAATGTGATATAAACCTCTGTGAACCACTTCAAACAACTTAAAATCCGCTTAAAATTAAACTCGATAAACTTAGATATTATTATTGTTATTATTACGCAAGAGACGTGGATAGTTGTTGACCAAACTAGCATTTTTTTACGTTCTAGAAATCCCGTTGCACTCGTTAAACGCTTCGTGGTTCCCCTCTGTTTCCAGTCGGCGTGTGTAAAACGCATTTGAAGCAGCAGCCAAGCGCGAAAATTCCCGTCACCACGACACGTATCATAATTATTATTATATTTATTTATTTTTAGTTTTAAAGAAAAACAACAAACCTACAGGCGGAAAAAGACGGACACGCGATTCTCTTTACTTTATATTTTTCCCCCGTTTTATTTTAAAATTTTAAGCAGAACAGTCCAGGGACGTCATAGACAGCCAATAGGGTTGAGTTTCCGCAAGAAGCTCCGCCCACTACGAGGGATTCCTCCAATCGCGTCGATTGCTCGTGGATGACGCTATCGTCGGTGTCGAGTTTCCACAGGTGGATGAAGCCGTCTTCAGCAGCCGAGACGAATCCTGATTTGGCGGTGGCCAGCAGCGTCGAGATCCAGCGACAGTGAGCCGCAATTTCCACCACCACAGCGCCGGTGTCCATTTTCAGTAAGCGGATATGGCCCGTGTTGAATCCGGATACGAGTACTTAAAGTTTTATCGTTGTTCATTAACTTTAATTAACATACTGTGTAGCTGTTTTAGAAAGGAGTTACGATTCGTTGCTGTGATGAGCAGCGCGGTGCAGCAGCTTCCGCCCGGAAGCTTCGGTGGTTCTCCCGACTTCTTCCAACGGCAAGGCGCGCCTCGGTAGATCGACACTCCCCCGGAATCATCCGCCGTCGCCAGCCATTCGCTGGAGGATGTCGCGCACAGGACAATTGACTTGGTTTCCGGCAGTTGATGAGATTGTACATCCGGAAGTTTAACATCCAGTTCCATAAGTCCTCCCGTCGTCGCTGTTATGAAATTGAGTCGAATTATAATCAACAATCTGTAAATCCTTTTAAGTAATTAAATGGCTCTTTAAGTATTAATTAAACCTTATCATTTAGTTTAATTCATTTTGAATCGAAATCCATTCCCGAATCCTGACAGACGAGTTGGATAGATAAACATATAGATAGATAGATTGGTAGATAGATGGATAGATAGGTAGGTAGATAAAAATACTCGTATAAGGTATAATATTATATCATTTAATAGATAAAAAAATAATTACTTAATTTAACTCAGTCTAAATCATATGTAAACTTAATCAACTTTTAATTAACTTTACTATATATTTTATTACAGATTATGTGCATTAGGGTAAATTATAAATTTAAGTAATTGGTTTCTACAATTACCGACATAAACGAAGTTGCCTTGAAAAGCCAACGAGTTGACGACGACGACGACATTTGGAGTTTCAATGCGATGCATGAAGGTCACCTTCCATGCATTATTGTCGTCATGGTGACGCAGAAAAAAATAGATTTGCGAGTTGCATGCCACAACCAAATACTTCCGGTCGTCCGCTGCACACCAACCAACCTTCGGAACGGAGGCCAAAAAAAAAAGAATGACAGTAATAACTGAGATAATTGCACAAGCTCAGGTACATAACAAGGTTTCTACGTTTTTATACAATTAACTTAACAACATAATTACTGTGGGAATTTAAGTGTTTCCCATTGTGTTTCTTTGCTCCGTTTGGTTGAAGGCCAAGAGTTTTGCTTTCGCTATAGTATATAGAGCTAATGCAATCTGAAGTGTCCGCCATCTTGACGGTATGATGATCACCTGACCGTAACCCGTGTATTCAGAAACGGGCCTTTGCTAATTCTCTCAACTGAAATCATGTGCAAGGATTCCGTTCCTTATGGGTTTAACACTAAGTTTTGTCTGCTGACGTGAACGATATAACCGAGTCAAAATGTGTCCATGAAATTCATAATTTTGTAATGTGTTAAAAGCCTGTCGAGCTTTATCGAGTGTCGCGTTTAGACGTGATTGTTACGATGCATAAGTCTTGTGCTTCTCGAGATCCCGCAGGGCTTCATTACCAGTAAGCAGTATTGACCAACCGTGTAAGCCTCGGAGGATTCGCAGTCTGTGAAATGCTTCATTTGCAGTTCATTCTCGCTGGTAACTTCGTTCCGATTCAATTCAACGGTCCATATAGAAGAGCCGCAGACTAGTGCCACGTGCAAACTGCCATCCCTGTATTTATGTTCATGTGAGGTTTAACTATATAAGTTAATTATGTTACACTTAAAGTTAACTGGATATACCTTTCTTCAGAAGTAGCGATTTTTGAAACTCCAATTGAAGGAGAACAGCGTATTGAAACGCGGTCGACTTGAACCATTTTTCTGTATACAAAACAGTACGTTTGTTTTGGTGTTGAGCGGTTGCCCTTGGCAACCGAATGGCGAGCAGGTGGCGCTGCGGTTTGTATTCGTGACATCAATACGATTTCATAAACATTCCGGTTGAACTCAAAGGTTTAAGTTATTACCCTTGATTAAAGTAATCAGTTTTAATTGGTATGTGATATATTTGAAAAGCGCGCCCTTCAGGACATTTTAGAAATGACAAAACAAATGAAGATCGCTGCGCGCACCATGCATTATACAGGCATATCGTTAACACCATAACAATTAATTGTGATTGTATGGCTATGTGGGAGTACACTGGCAAAGAACGAATTCCACTTAACGGCTGAGATGCAGTTTTTAAAAAAAGGGCGCGCAATTTGATAACGAAAACAAATGACGATCACTGCGCGTGCTTTTAATCATAATCATTATCTTCGTATTAGTTTCCCACTCTAACATATCACCATCTCCTTTTTTTTATACGTTAATAATTACTAGTCCTGTTTATTATAATTAAATTTAGTGTTTCAATTTCCCGCCAGGTGACTCCGGGCGTACAGCGCAGTATCGGAGGGGGTCCCGGAGGTTGCTGATGAGGCTCAGCCCGGCTCGGCTCGTGCAACTGTGTCGAGTCAAAGGGCGTCTCCGTTGCACGGCCTTTTACAGACTGAGGTGTTTTAACTTGACCAGAGTCGACGAGTTTTCGTGGTTAAACTAATCATTCTCCACCTGGGAAGACAGTGGACATCATGGGTGAGTCATTCATTTCCTTTACAGCAGTGTTCCATCGCCGTGAAAACGGCAGCAGACCTTGAAAAACACGGCCCGCAGCGGCTTCCCAAACCGCAAAACTTCCACACACATAAGAGAACGGACCAAAAATTTCCCCTCTCTCTCTCTGTGTGTATGTTTATCCGTTCCGGGTACATACAGGAAATTAGAAATTTTCACTTTTGTAATCTTTTTATTATTTTTTTATATAAAATCAACAACTGCTGCTGCTAACTTCCTTAGTGTATCCGGCCATTGAGAAAAAATAAAAGCCCGATTTCTCTCTCCGGTCGAAATTTCTCTGGCCCCCAAAGTGAAAAGCCCCTCCTATTTGACGTTATGACGTCACCGGTCCCCATGGCCGTCCATTATATACCAGCGCTTTTGAAACTTGCCGTTTTCCTCCCTTTGGCGTCCGTTTTCCCCGAGTATACACACGAACCTAGGAGAGGGTAGCGATACTCCTAGTTTACACTAGAGCGCGGTAATTCTAGGAGTAACACGGTCAACTAAACTATCGCGTGACCGGTGCGTTAAGAGGAGGGAAAACATTGCTTCAGCCGTCGAATGGTAGGAAATTGGTTTTCGATGAAAACAGAGAAGGGCCCCAGTTGGAAAGGTAAATATGCCCCGGGGGGCGATCTTGTGCGTTCTTCGTTTTTGGGTAGGAAAAAGAACAGGAAGTCGCGTGCGAAAAGTTATAAAAGGCGCTGCAACAAGTCGACGCGTTTCAGTAGCGTCCAAGACGTCGCGCGTCCTCTTCAGCAGAGTGAGGGTGACGTGTTTATTTTAAAACACTTCCCCCTTGGCTCTAGCAGCTTCGGGTTCGCGAATTCATCTGCACTCAATCTGTAGGTTTTTCACCGTCTTCCGCTCCGTGTGTTGTTTACTTCTTCCTCGTCTTAATCTCCGCTGTCGTTTTCAAAGAGTTTCTGCCGTGGCTCCGTGTTTTTGGGAAAAAATTTTACCGACTCAAAGTTGGGTTTTCCAGTTTGAAATGAATCGACTTTTCATAAAAGTAGCTCGTGGATAATTTATTCTAGATCCTATTTTAATTTTCTATACTTTTAGGCTGTTTTACTTCGATTTTTGTATTTCTAGGTTTTTTTTACGTTATAATGTTATTTGTGTTTTCCGTTAGCCAGAATAGGATTTTATTGAAGTATGAATGAATGAAATAACTGCATTCGTAGTTAAGACTACTGTAAGTGGTACTGAAGCCCTCTTAAGAATAAGTCGTAAAACTAAGCGATATCGTTACCCACTTGAAGCCCTTAAAACTGTAGATACAAACAGAAACAGAAAGAAGAAAAAAAATCGATGAAATTCTAAGTGGCCACCCACCTGACCTTTTTGAGAGTTGCAACGTCAAAATAAGAAATCTTATCGAATTTCCGTCTCTTTTCTCCCGTTGATATTACTGATCACTTCTTATCAGCTTCACTTGATTTATTTGTATTTCAAATATTCTCGTTTTATTTCCAATTTTTGGAATCTCAACGGGGGGGGACACGGCAGAAACGAGCGATTGTTGAAATCAATCTTAATTGTTTGATATATTTTGAATGCGCGAAACGTTCCAGTGTGAAGGAGCAGATAAGAACAAGAAGAGCGAGAGAGAGAGAGAGAAACACACGAAATGGTCATTTTGTGGACCAATTTGGACGGGGATCGAGTCGAGCCCAGCGCCGTTGATCCCTCGACCATCGATACCGGCGTTCGTTCGTCGAAAATCCCGCGTAATGGCGACGGTATCCGAGTGGCCATCAAACCCCAACTGCCCCCGTTGTCGCTAACCCATTCCGGTCGGCAATCTCAATGTTCCAGCGATTCCGACTCGGAGCAACCGGCGAAACCGGTTCTGGTTGGCCAAACGGGTCATGTTGACCACAGGGCGCCACCGCCAACAGCAGCAGCACTTGTTGAAAAACCGCAGAGAAAATTAACTACCGTTTACGGTAATCCATTTCAGGGAAATTAAAAAAAATACCTTTCCTCCTGGTTAGTGACGGTCTTTTGGCAACCCTTCCTCTTCTGTTTGTATATCTTAATTTATTATAATAATTAAGTTGAATTTGATTAATACGAATTAGTGGAATGGGATAGAAATCGAGTCAAACGTGATGTTAATTTTATTGTATTTTAATTCGGTTTCTAATGATTCTAATTTATGTAGTTCAACTTTTTTTTCGAAATTAGCTATTTAGCGTTTTATTTTGTGAAATTTTAAAAATTGATTTATTTCTTTTTTTTGTGGATTCGTTGATTTAGGAAAGACACTGTGTGCTGCTTGCAAGAAGAAATGCTCCGGAGAGGTACTTCGCGTCCAGGACAGTTATTTCCACACCCAGTGCTTCAAGTGCAAAGGTAAACTCGGTCCCTAGCCATCGCTAAATCGGTAATTGTAATAATAATTAGATATAATAATACAGGTTAATGTATTAGGATGTTGTCATCGTTTGGACAATTGGGAATATTTAGTGTTTTTACCGTACGGTGACCTAATTTAATTCATGTCAATAATAAAATGTAAATTTGATTATATGATAATGTAATATAATTACAGTTAAATTAGAATTGAATAAAATAATTAACTATTACCAAAGTCTTATATAAAAAAAAATGACAATTTAATGATGAATTGAAATTTGCCAGTGTGCACGAATTCGCTGGCGCAGGGAGGCTTCTTCTGCAAGGACGGCGACTACTTCTGCACCAAGGACTACCAGGACCGTTTCGGCACCAAGTGCGCCAAATGCCTCAAGTTTGTCGAGGGAGAAGTGGTGACCGCTCTGGGCAAGACCTACCACAGTTCGTGCTTCACTTGCGCCCGCTGCAGGTTCATTGATCCCTTCACACACACACACTTTCACTCGTGCCCCAAATCAATTTTGTTTCTAGTTGTTACCGAATTAGTTATTAACAGCTGAGTTTTTGGTTAAAACCTCTTTTACCGGGTCGAGAAAACGACAGTGGTGATTGACAATATTCAGTCAGTTGGCCTAGGTTAAACTGATATTGATGTTTAAATTGAAGTTTGAATTGAATGATAATTATAATTGATATTAATTGATCATTTGAGAAATGTCTCTACTGCAGCTGTTTCTGTAGAATTTAAGGTTTTGATTGTATGTGGCTATTGTGAGTGAATAGTAATAGCCATTGTCAATATTAACCTCACAGGTAATTCATTTAAGATGATTGAATGTTGAGATGGCAAACTTTAACACGGTGCGGTTGATTTCAGTGTCTGTAGTCGTGCGATTTGCGGAAACGGTGCCAAATCGTTCAGCTAATCGTATTTAAGTAGATCTCACTAATATTTAAGTCAATGTGCTAATTTGGTTCTAGTCGAATTAAACTAATTTGTGAATGTTAATTATCCAGATTGAATTAAAAATTTTAATCTGTCTTCGGGTTTTGTGTGACAAATTAATTTATAAATTAATTTTAATATTTGGTGCTGAATAAAAAATAATCATTTTTTTTAAATTAAATTTTGGTTCGTGTGACACAGGCAGCCGTTCCCCTCCGGTGAACGTGTGACCTTCACGGGCAAGGAAGTGCTCTGTCAAAAGTGCGTTCACATCCCCGTGGTCGAGTCCACCCCGTCGCCGTCTCCCCCGCCGCAGCAGCTGCAGCACCAGCACCAGCAGCAGCAGCCGCCGCCGCCGCCTGCCAGTCAGACGCGCAGCCCGTCGCTCAGTCCCGTTCATTCGTCGTCCGGCCTGCCCAGTGATGCCTCGTTATCTTTCTTTTTTCCCCTGCTTTACTCCAGTGTCTATTTATAGAACACGCAACAGTGTACCGTCTAGACTAGACGCATAGATCGGGCATTGCTAGCGTTTAGCCAATCGTCATTCTGAAAGGGCGGGGCTCGTTTAAGACGTTAATGGCCCCCTTTTTTAAAAAATCGGTTTGAATACTGATTAATTAACTATTGAGTTTAATTGAATTAAAATTCTTTACAGTTATACTGTGTACGAGTACAGGTTAATATTATTAATGAAAGTGTAATTCGATCAATTTAAGTGTTAACCTGGTAATAGTTGTAATTATGTATGATGAAATTCATAATTATTACGTAACTGAATGAATAATGTATCAAGGTTACGATTGTAATTAGAAAATACTCTTGTTAACTATAAGTAATTCAACTATAATCATCGTAACACATCAGGAATACTATTAGAAACATTGCAATTTTTCTGTCATAATATCTATTCCCCCAAATGGTTGTAATATCATAGTAACTTGATTCAATGAGTTGATATGATGATTCTAATGTCAATGTTTTGATTAGATTGCGCTGGATGCCAGAAGGAGATCAGCGAGGGACAGGCGCTGATTGCGCTGGATCAGCAGTGGCACGTCTGGTGTTTCAAGTGCGCCTCGTGCAATGCCCTCCTCCATGGAGAGTACATGGGAAAGTATGTTGTCGTTTTCTCACGCCTTCACCTGTAGTTATTATTATTTTTTTAAAATTTTTTAAAAAAATCCTATTGGCTGGAACATTCTCTTCCGGGTTTTTCTTCTACTGGCTAATTATGCGGAACCACAACTCGTTTTTTTTTTTGTTTTAATTATCTGCCTAAGATGGATGTTATATTATATGTGAATATATTAACTTATTGTTTTATGATTATTAATATTTATTACTATAATCTGTATTCTGTCAGAGATGGGCTTCCGTATTGCGAGAAGGATTACCAGCGACAGTTCGGTGTCAAGTGCGTCCACTGCGAGCGCTACATTGCCGGCAAAGTGCTGCAGGTAACTTCATTAAAACGTGGTTTCTGTGGAATTGCTATCAAAGTTAGTGTGAACTCGATTTACAATGTAATGTAATTTATGTAGGCCGGTGAAAACCATCACTTCCATCCGACGTGCGCCCGCTGCTCCAAATGCGGCGATCCCTTTGGCGACGGTGAAGAGATGTACTTACAGGTAAATTAGCCAAGTCCTTTTAACTCGTTCTCTCATAAACTATTACCAAATCGTAATTAAGTTTAATTAAGTTTAATTAATTTTCGCACGTTGATATAATCTCTTAAAATATAACTTTGTTTAACCATCTCCGTTATTGTTATTGTGATTTTTAAATGAGTGAATAAGGTTTAATTCTAATTAGATTAAGTTGATTGAAATTTTTGAAAAAGGGCACGGCGATATGGCATCCTCGCTGCGGGCCGGGACCCGGACAGACGGCCAATGGAGATGCGGTCTATTTGAACGGAGCCAGTCAGCATCAAGGTCATCAGCACGGAGTTCAAGGTCACGAGGACAAGGACGACCGGGTCAGTTCCTCGGCAGCTAGTGAGATGCAGGTAATCTGAAAGATATTTATCTTAATTTACCTCTTAATCTAAACCCTTTTAATAGATTAAATATAGGAAAATACTGTAATCTTAATTAGCATCTCATCTAACATCTAATTGTCCAGTAAACCTAATAAATATATTAATAATCTGATCTTTAAATTAATTGGAATCTAGTAATTTAAAAATCCTAGTATGTCAGTGTTAATGCATCTAGTTAAATTTGATGGAATTCAATTCAATTTACGTCGATTATTGTAATTTATGCATTTTTAGTCGTTGCTGAATTTTTTTCAGATCGTATTTTTTAAATCTGATTTTTCGTGTTTTTTATTTGTTGGATAAATGGTTTGTCCTATTTGAACAGGTTACGTCACGATTGGAGTAGATTGCCGTTTACTGTTGTGTTTAATTTCTTTATGTTTTTATTATTTGACCCATTTTTTCCCTTTCCTTAGTTTTCAATGAGATCGAGGACCCCCAGTGTGAACGGTTCCGTTTGCCCCAGTCCTTACGGTAGCATGAACAGAAAGGTTTTCTTTTCTTATTTTGTTTATTCGATTTCCCATTGATTAATTTATTTGTCTTTGATTTCTTTTTCTCCTGACGTAGAAATTTCTCCTCTCTGTAAATTTTTTTAAGTTGTTTGAAATTAAATCATAATTTATATTTTTTAAAAAAGTTGTCGACTGGCCGCACTCTGAGCCCCGGACTACTGCTGCGCGACTACGGAAAGAGGAGCCCGGCAGCAGCCGAGGATATCACGCGTCTCTACACGTACAGTTACTTGACTGCGGAACCCGCCACGGGATACTTGAAGAAACCCATCGATCCTTACGACAGGCCGCCCAAATCGCCGCATTTTCACAGACCCTCGAGTAAAATTCCTATTCCTTTACAGTAATCGATTATGAACTCGATAATTTAGGATATGACTGTAAAAAAAAATATTTGCGGAATTTTAACGAGAAAATGAGTCGTTCGGTCAGTTGGGCGATGTGTGCAATGGCCAGTAGTCAATCGATTGTCGAAATATCGATATACCGATGATTAAGGATGTAGCTTTCTTTTTAAACTACATGGTATATTCATTAGATAATGAATTAGTCAGTCAGTATGCAATTCAATAATCAATCGATTGTTTAAAACTATCGACAGTTAAGGATATTATACCGTTTTTTAATACGGAATATTAGTGAGGCATTGATTAGTCGGTCGGTGATCAATCGATTGTTTAGATATCGATATATCGATAATTAAGGATAAGACAGTTTCTTAGTACGGAATATTTATGAGGCAGTGATTATTTGGTCAGTCATCAATCGATTCTCCATCGATATATCGACAATTAAGGATATTAACGTTTTTTAATACGGAATATTAATTAGAAGATGAATCGGTCAGTCAATGAGCAATGCTCAGTAATCAGTCGATTGTTTAGATATCGATATATCGATAATGGAAGATTAATGAGGCAATGATAAATCGGTCAGTAATTAATCGATTCTTTAGATAATGATATATCGATAATTAAGGATATTACCCTTTTTAATATGGAATATTAGCAAGGCAATAAATTGATCGGTCAGTAATCAATCGATTGTTTAGGTATCGATATACCGATGATGAGATTGTTACCGTTCTAGGATACCCAGTATATTAGAAAACTAATCAGTCTGGTCAGTAATCAATCGACTGTTCGGATATTATCCACATATCGATAATTCAGAATATCCCTGTTGATGTTATTGAACGATTGAAACGTCCGGGCCATTTTAGACTTGGAGTGAAACAGTTATTGATCTTCTGCTTGTCTGTTCTAGGTAGCGGCAAGAGGAACAGTCTGCCGTACCGTTTCAATACCAAGCCGGGCATGACGGCGCTGGTGGATCAAATGGAGCGAGAAACGCCCCGTTCCAAGTCCCCTCACATGAACAATGAGGAACCCATCGAATTGGCGCATTACCCCAGCGGCGAACCGTAAATCTTTCTATTTTTTTTTCCATTTCTAAAAAAATTAATTTAATCCTTAATTTTCAATTATTTTTTTTAATTTAATTTTATATTAATTTTTTTAATCACCTCAGTATTTATTGGACAGTTAATTTAATGTAAAATTTAGCGTTATCTTTTTAACGAGATTTTGTTATGTGTTTTGGTTGATTTGTTTACAGGCCTCGTGCAGACCAGCCCCCACGCATCGAACGCGACGATTTCCCGGCGCCGCCTTATCCTTACACGGACCCGGAAAGGCGGCGCCGGTGGTCGGGACCCCTGCGTCGCGCTTCCGGCGACGATCCCGACGCGGACATGGATGAGAAGTACCGCATCCCGGTCGACGAAACGCAGCAGACCGCCAAGCAGGCTCATTTGGCCGAAGCCGATCCTAAGACTAAAGTACTGCCATCCGCATTCCGGATGACTTGTCAGCGGGCTCGGTTAACTTTACCAATCTGGAAGAAAAAAAAATGACGCAACTCTATTGTGTTTATTTATTTTTTTACTAGATTATTTAATTTATTATTTTATTTTAATATTTAATTTTATAAAAATTATCTCTTTTATGGTGTTTGCGTGATTCCCTACTTTGGATGTTTATTTTAAAATATATTTTTTTCTCAGAAAAGTGAAGCGGAACTGTCCAAGATCGCCACGGGCATCGGCAAGGTGTTCCTGCACAATCTGAAGGAGCGCGAGAAACTGCGCCAGTGGAAGAATGCCCACCTCGATCCGCGCAACGCGTCGCGCACTCCTTCCGCAAACAAGGTTTGTAAAAATTATTATTAGTATATTTATTCCGTTTTTTTTTCTAAATAAAAACATTAACCAGCTACGTTTTAGTGCTTGGCTATTACTGTAGGCGAATTCAATTGAATATTTATTTTTTTTAATTCCTACCTCAATACTGCTACAGTCTAGACCAATTAAAAAGGAGATTCTTGCTGGAGGTTGATCGCTGATGACACCCGAACGTTCACAGATACAACAGCCAAAAAAATACCGAGTTTAGAACTAGTAGTACTGTAGATACTCGTCAAGTTTCGTTGAAATCTGCTGGTTAGTTTTGGCGAAATAAAATTCTAAAGTTTGAAAAAAGATCCAGTTTTTATTTTGTTGCTCTAGACTGTACATTACTTGCTATGAATTATATTAACAGTAGTTAATTAAAATTTATTGCTGCTTCATTATCCTCCCAAATAAGTTTATTGACTCGTTAGTTTTTAATTCTCTGCTTCAAACCATAATTACGCTATGTACAGTTTGTTCCCAAAACAGGGGACAAATCCGTCCCAGGTTTGTTGCTCGTATCTTTAACGGGTTTTGCCGGATAACAGTATAAATTGACACGACGATGATACGATTAGTTAGCCGTGTAACCTCAAATTCTCGGTGATTTTGAGCCATTAGTTGAGCCAGTATTACATTTTAAAGTTAATACCAACTCCGCACCGTGTTACTGTGACTGTGAAATGTTCCCATTTGACTTCAATAACTTAATTACTTTGATTGGTTTTCCAAATAAATATCTTGTAATGTGTTAATTACAGGAGCCTCCGTTGCGTCTGCGTTACGAGAGTCCCATCAACGCCTCGCCGTCTCGATTCCTGGATCACCCGAAACCGTTCGACTACGAGGAAACGGAGCTGGACCGTCATTCGGTGCAGCGTAGCTCTTTGGGACGTTCGGTCGGCACTCTGCCCTCCTACAACGGTAAAACTAACCCGGCCAATACCTCATATCCATTCTTAAAAATAAAAAAAATACATCTTAATTATATCTTAAAGTTCAATATTGATCGTAAATAGCGAAGTAAGACTGTTTATTGCACATTAAATTAATAAAATTCAGTCCCCGTTTAAAAAAAAAATTAAAAAAAAATTGTCATCTAGCCCGTCAGGTAGTTGATATTACAAGTCGTAAGGTTAATTTCTGGGAGATGAAAAGGAATAGCCGTGATTGGGTCGGGTGGCGCATGCTTTATATACGTGTGTTTATGTGTGTGTCTGTGTGGGTTATGTTAGATGGGATTTAACGCGATTCCTGCGTCCGTTTCATCATTTTTAATTGGTTTCTCTAATTACTAATACATGAATGTCACGGTGTGATTGTTTCTCAATGTGACTAACTTCAGATTGTTGTTTGTTTTTCCAAATATTTGTTCATTTTTGCTAACCCTCGCTGTATGTGTGTTTGTTTTTTTTAAAAACCCCGTTTTGTCCAATGGCAGTGGTGTCTTCCCGCAGCCCTTTACGTCCAGGCTATACCCTTAAAGCCTCAACCCTACCGGCCAATGTGCGGCAGATGACCGGCGATCTCTCGGTAATTAGGTTTTTAATGAAAATTTAATTTTACTGATAAATAGACGTTCTATTCAAGTATTGGTCATTGTGCGTTTTCCCTTACCGGGGTCATCGTCAAAAGGTACGTGACTTTTATTTTATTTTATTTACGTTCCTCGTCTGTTGTCCGCTTGGCTGTTTGCATTGAGGTGGCGGTCGCATGTGATTGGTTCGCGCACTGTCCAATCCGACTATTCTTCCGTCTTAGAACTATCCAATCAGAATTTTTGTTTAAAAAATTAACATGATGGTTAAGTTCACAGGTGACTGTTTAAAGAAGCCGGTAGTTAATGATTGATCTAATTTTCTCGCTTTAATTTTTTTTACGTTTCCTGTAATTAGTTATTCGCTTCTTATTACGTCACAGTTAAAAGTTAATGTAAGGAAATTGTTACTGCAAGGTTTGTAGTTAGATAGTCTTCTTTTCCTCTGAACTCTATTCATTTCCTTGCGTAAAACATTCGGGCTTGTTTTCAGTGGTCAGCTCTTTGAGATACGTTCCCAAGCCGGGCTATGGATTCTCCACGGCCACTCGATCGCACACGTTTACGGTAAAACCTTTGTAACCAAAACAAAGTTATGTGAAATTCGATTTTTAAAAATTTAACTTTTTGATATTTCTAGTCGAAATGCCGTGAAAATCTTATTATTGAAAATTATTTGAAAATTTAATTTTTCTAGGGAGATTATTCTCTCAGCGGTGGCCTGGCGGAGCAGTCGCAGCACACGGACTTTGGATCGAATAAATCAGACAGTAAATCAACAGTCTTAATTATCTGAATCGATTGCCGTTTTATTAGTTTTACTGTCTTAATATGATAGAATATGTAGGATAATAGGAATGCCAGTAATATGAAGGGGGGAAATAATTAATTTATCTGTTTTTGAAATTTAGTTTCTGCGGCAAGTTTGACGGAGAGCGAACGCCGGGCGCTGGCGCCGGACTTGCGCAGCAGCGCCACGTACAGCAGCCACCTGGGCGGGGCCTCGCACACGCCACGCCCCCACTCGCAGCAGGCCGTCCGTCACGTGGTGAACGCCCCTTTCCGCGCCCACACGCAGCTGCGCCGCTCGCTGCCCAACATGTCGGCTGCTGCCCTGGCTGCACAACAGGTTTCTTATACTCAACCGTTACTATTAACACTACCTCAGAATACTGAATCTATACTTTTACTAGTGTATCTTGTTCTTGTCATTAGTTTGTGGGGGTTGTTTTATCGCAGTATGCCTGATACTACTTTTAGTAATAGTTAATTTGTTACTGTTACACTGGGTAGATGGAGAGATAGGTTGATAGAGCGATAGGTAGATAGATAGATGGATAGTTTGTTGAGGGTTATTTTATCATGTCGGACCTGATAGTCGTTTAGTAATAGTATAGAGGTTACCGTAATATTAGATAGATAGATAAATAGACAGCCATATAGATGTACATATAAATAGATGGATATATAGTTATGTAGGTAAACACTTCAATTGATAGGAAGAGAGGTAGATAGACAGGTAGATCGTAGGGATATATATATAGAGAGAGTTAGATAGATAGGTAGCTAGATAAATAGACTGATCAGTTGATAGATAGATGTACATATAGGCGGGTAAATAGCTCGACTGATAGAGAGAAAGTAGAGGGACAGGTAGATAGGTAGGCCGTTTGTTGAATCACAGCGGGTTTGGTAGTCGAATAGTAATGTTAGATCATAGGTAGATAGAGAGAGAGTTGGATAGATAAATAGGTAAACGACTGCTATGTAGATGGACACATAAACAGATGGATATTCAGATAGGTAGGTAGATAGCTCGATTGATAGGAAGAGTGGTAGATAGACAGGTAGATCGTTGTATACAGAGAGAGTTATGTAGATAGATAGATCGAATGATAGATAGATGTACAGATAGGCAGGTAAATAGCTCGACTGACAGAGAGAAAGTAGAGGGACAGGTAGATAGATAGGGGAGTTTCGTTGAGGGCTATTTTAGCATTATCATACCGGGGTTGATAGTCTTAAAGTAATATTAGATCATAGGAAGATAGATAGATAGATGGATAGACAGATATGTAGATGGATATTCAGATAGCTAGGTAAGATAGCTCCATAGATCGACGGATGGATGGATGGATGGTTTTCCAGCGCGCTCTGGACATCCACACTGCAGCAGACATTTTTATGAATAATGAAAATATTATTATTATTATTATTATTGTTATTATTATTCATAGGCCCATGCTTCCTCCGAACCGCCCAAAATCTATCCGGCCCATCTGCTCTTCACGACCAACTACAGGCTCCCGGCTGATGTGGATCGCTGCCATCTTGAAGTACATATCCAAATTACTCTATTGTACTCTTATTGTCTATCAAGTACACTTCGTACTATCACTTTACTATTTTATAATACAATTAGATTGTAATTAACTCGTTAATTTAAGCCCTTGTTTATTTACTTTTGATCACTTTTTATAAATCTGTGGGAATCATTTCATTGTCACGTTTTATGATGATTAATATTGGTAACTCTTGTTTAATTACGAGTTTCTATTTAGATTACTTGTCACAGTGTTTCTTGAATTATAATTCCTCTTTTTTCACTAGCGCCATCTAACGGACGCCGAGTTTGACGCCATTTTCCAAATGGGCCGCAATGAATTCTACCGCATCCCCGAATGGAGACGCAATGAAATCAAGAAGCGCTTGCGCCTCTTCTAAATCCCCGGAGGGAAAGGATCCTTCTAATTTTAGATTTTAAAAACTTAACCTTTAACTGAGAGCGGGGAAAAAAAGCAAAGAAATCCTTGACGCTGATTCAGATTCACAAGATTGACTGCAACAACAACAACAACAACAACAAAACACACGCAATTTAAAGAAGAGCTATTTTGCACTCTACCAACTCTAATTACCTTTAACTTTAATTAATATTTCCCGCGGAGAGGTTTAGCTGTTTCCTTCCCCCGTTCCACACGTTTTACAAAAAAGGGAAGAAAAAAACTGCCAGGAATTTATTTTCATATTTTTTTCTTGAACAGAAAATCAGGTTATTGGACTTTTTAAAGAAAAGGGAAGGAAACTGATGATTCCGATTAATTTTCAATATTTTTTTTCAGATGTCGTATGGAAGATGAATAGAGGCCTTGCTCTCCCTTTTTTTTATTAAAAAAAAATTAGTTTTTTTAATTTTTAACCTAGTATTAACAACTGAGCAGCTTATTTTGTTTTTATCCTGAAACTCTTATTCGTTTTTTTCCTATCGCAGGAACGAATAGAATCCTAGGCAGCTTGAGAATCTGTAGGACAGACTTTGCAAATCGTTCGACATCACGTAGGCTAAAAACAGGCAGCTTTTCTGAATATTTCACGCAATATTTCTATTGATGACACGCGTTATTCAAACAGGTATCCTACGATTTCAGCCCGTGTGAATTTAACCCATATTAGATTTGATTATCATTAATTTTTTAAAACAGGCAGTTGTTGTTCCTTCCCCAACTCTTTTTAAGTTGTGAATAATATTCGAGTTCATTATCTTCGTTTCCTGGCCCTTTTTGACAAAGAAGAAATTAACCCCGCCCCCGCATCCCGCCCCTTGTCTTTGTGTCCTAGTCGCTTGAAGAAGAAAAAAGAGAAAGAAATTTGGTCCTGGAAATCCAAAAAATGTAATCTGGAATTTTAATTTTCCCGCCCTCCCTGCTTCCTTGTGCTCTTCTACAATTTTATAAGAATTTGATTGAATTGGGGAGAGTTTATATAATTATCTTGGTGTGTTTTATTATCCTTTCGTGCTATTGCCCGATCCTCCCTCCTCCCGGCCTCCTTTCTCTTTCCTGGGGGAGGAAGAAAATCCACCCCCGGATTTTATTTTTTATTATTATTTCTTCTCTATTTGTAGTCGCCAAAGCTTACGATGAAATCAAATATAATCCATGATTGGCCAATGTGTTTGTTTTCTCTTTTAAAAATAGAATTTAATACGGGGTATTAATCAGTTTATCAGTGTCAGCACTAGATTCAGACGTATAACTCTCCGAATCCAACCAATGACTTGATTCATGGCTAAATCCCTTGAAATCATCAGGATGTATTAAAATGTATGTGTTTTATAACGTAATATGTCTAGATTCGACCTCAGGTTATCTTTTTTCTAGTTTATAGGTTAGTGAGAAGCAGTTTGTTAATCCTAGTGATTCCTAGAACAAGTTTGGTCAGCAAACCAAGTTAGTCAAATTTCATGCTTCCTTGACTCTGACCTCAGTCTGGCTGGAGAACGAAGCGCCTGATTGCAATGTATTTAATCGTCATCCTATGGCATCTCCCCGCAAAAATGAACTTTACATTTCAATTTTAAATTTCAATTCCTGCCCTTAAAACCTCATTTCCCCTTATTCGTATTCAGTATTATTACGTAACATGATGAATTAGAAACACTGAGATGGTATCATAACACCTCTGTATCTTTGAATATCTTGATCACGTGAACTGGACACGGTTGAGTGCATCGGAACTTAATCCGAGCACAACCTGAAATCGTCTGTACAAGCTCCTTGGTTAAGCTTTTCCCTGGAACTCACTGCAAGTCGAGCGTGGCCTTCTTGGAATTGCAGGCAAGGCAGACAGGCAGAAAGTCGTTTGACCCGGGCTATAAATGCGCAGGCAGATGTCTTCCTTCAGTCATTTGCCCAGCTACCAAAGTCCAGGACGGAGGTCGACATTGAGGTCGACATTGAGGCCGTAGTTGCAGATGTTGACGAGAGGTTTTCAGTTGCTTTGCTTGTTCTATGTTGTTGAGCTTGAGGTGTCGGTCTTTAGATGACGTTTTCCTTGGGTTGTACTGCCTGCGGCTTGTTTCGACTTGTTGGCTTTGTCGCTTTGGTCGCTGATTGCTGAGTTGGGCGTGTTGGGTTCCCACATTGTTGGTTCCGGTTTTCTGCTTGCCGAGTGTTGGTCGGGTTTTAGATGAAGTTGGTTTTCATCGTAAATTCGTTCATTGTAAAGTCAGTTAAGGCCAGATCTGAAAGTTAAGATGAGTTAAAAGGAGAGGCCCCGTCGATATTGAAAGTGAGACGTTGAACTTGTTTTTACCTGGTCGCAGATCAGAGGGCAATTCTTGTACTCCAGCACAAGATGACCAGCAGAGGAAGTAACTTCCTGCAAGTATGATGGTATTACTGCACCTTGATTCTTTTCTATGCCTGCTGTCCCTTTCTAGGAAACCTCCCACACCAGCCACTCCGTAGCCAACGGATGGACTAACAAGACTACGGGGGAAAAGGGCATAGTGAATGAAAAGGTGGGAAGTTGAGCACCGCTTTGATGGACTGGGTGGGGCTGCACCCAAAAGATGAATTCTGGTACATTCTGGAAGACCATCGTAACTTGTATCTAGGGTCGTCAAAGCAGAAGTCCGGCGGGTAAGAGGGCTCCTGCCGGTGGCCTGACTTTGGACGGGAGATCGAGATCCCACTTTTCGTCCTGTCTTTGATTGAAAGTTTGAAAGTAAATTTAATTTTAAAATAGTTAATTTTGATTTACAAACCGCAATATGTGTTGTAATTATCTGTAAGTGAAACTTGACACGGAAATGTTCGTTTCTTGTGTTCGTTTGCGTCGTGAACATAAAAATGAGAGCAAAAATACAAATATCCCTGGCGTAGAATGTGTTGAATCCCCGCAGTGTCCCTGGAATGATCCTCGCCGGATGTTTGTTAGGTTTTGAAGCCCTGCCAAGTACAACCTTGAATTAACACATGAATTGCAACTGACTGTACATGTTTCACGTTACATCTATTCCAGATTTCGAAATCATACCAATGGATTCAATTAAAGCTGCTTCTTTAGCCAGGGCATTTCTGCTTGACGACATGTCGAAACAGGTCTTGAACGGAGTTCACAATAGCTGCCTTGCTGACCGTTAACACGATGCACTCCTTCGAATTCAGTTTTGAAAGAAGGTCCTTTAACACCCACAAGTCGATGAGTTTCCTCAAGCTTTCTTTCGTGGATGGCGAAAGCAGCAGGGAAGAGGGTTTGGGGCATCTGACGACGGCAACGTTCACAGCCTGATGTTTCATAACGAACGGAGGAAAGTACAAGTCACCGCAGTTGAACGTAATGTTTTCAATTTTCAGCCGACGGCACAGTTGCATTTCGAATGGCGGCTGCATGTCGCTTATTGCGAGTAACATACGCATTAGATGTTGCTCTTGTCTGAGGACGCTTACTTGCACTGGCCGAACTATCTAAGCTGGCTGAAATATTGACTTCGATTCCCTTTTATTAGAAAAATTAGGGTCCAACTTGCGCAGTGCAGTATCTCTGCAAGTGAACACGTCAAATAGGATAAGATCGTCGCATTGGAGTTTCTGCTAAAGATTTTGAAAGATTTCTAGTATGTCACCTTATTAGAGAACCAGCTGTTCTATTGGATGCTCCGTGTCTTTTAACTAGATTTTAGTTTGAAAGAAAGTACCGTGTTACTGGGNGAAAACTAAATGCTTGATTGCGCTTATCCGTTGGGAACTGACCTAGAATCTGATAACCAGGAAGAAAGCTATCTTTGATAGGGTGAAGGCCAGTTACTGGAATTTCATACTCCAGTTGAGACTTTTTTTGGCCCACCTGGGCTACCCAAGTTGGGCCCCTAGCATTGCGTGGGCCCTGGGCAGCTGCCCCACTTTGCCCCCCCCCCTTCGCACGCCACTGCGAAGTACCGAAATCTCGTCGTGTACGAGGATACACTAATGGCGCTAGCGTGAGAATCTGCACTTTTTCATCGTACGAAATAACTTTTCTTTTGACGCACAGTTCGCATAAAAGCTTATGCATGTCACGTGACTCATTTTAGCCTCATTCAAATCACAATGGGAAACGGCGAAAAGCTTACAAAATGCAATGTTCCTATTTTTGAATGATGGTACAAGACATAAAAAAAAGCTTGCAGGATTCCAAGAGATCAATTTTCGGGTCTAAGATGATTTAGCTAAGGACTCTCTCTTTACCGCAAGGCCTTTTTATGTTTGGAGATCAGAGGAAAGTTACAAGAAACGTTGGTTTGTCCACGGTCTATGTATTAGGTCATCACACACGTTTTAAAAGTTATATTAAAAAGGTATGTTTATGCGTCTATTTGGTTGGGTCAAAGTTACGCAATTTTTTAACATATTAAAAGATGTTTACGACAACGCAATGGTGAATATTTAGAAAGTGGGAGTGATCAGATGGATTACATTTGCCAAGGGTTTCGACTAGCTCTACATAAAAGTTCTGTGAGTGCTTGTTTACTGAGTGTGATGTGTTTTTCCCTAAAACTGGTGCGTCGAAGGCGGTTGTAGAAAGAGATAGGGAAGGAGTTGAAGCGTCTGTGAAGATCAGGAAGGGTGTCGATAGGCCCTTGGTGTTCCCGAACATACTCATCGAGCAGATCCCAAGTAATTGGGTAGAAGTCCGCCATCCTGAAGAGTGAGACGTTTAGAGCAGGGTAGAGGAAGGTGGTGGTGGTGTGTGTGTGTTTATAATGCTTTAGAATTGGTTGTTGTTATGTGTTCCAGATAATATTACTTATTTCTGTGTATTAGGCTAGGGTTTCTAATGTCAAACTAGCCGATGTGTTACTTTTAGGGGCTATTTTATTCTTAAAATGGCTAGTATAAGCGTCCATTCGTATTGATTAAAATTCTTCCTTGGCCAGCTTAGTGTGAACTGCCTGCGTCCTTTTGCCTGCTCTACTGTAATAAACTCCGTTACGTGTCTACAACGCTTCGCATATTGTATTCGTATTAATGGGTGAATGTAATCTAAAACGTGTCGCTAACAATTTGGCTGTTGTGGCGTAGTATGTCCTAAAATGTCATCTAAACAACTGTTTAGATGTTCCTCAAGCCAAGACGAGATGTTTCACAATAGCTGCCTCGCTGACCGTTAACATGATGAGATGTACTCTTTCGAATCCAGTTTTGGAAGAAGGTCCTTTAACACCGCTAGTCGATGAGTTTCCTAAAGTTTTCTTTCGTGGATGGAGTAAGCAACAGGGATGAGGGTTTGGGGCGTCTGACGACGGTACGTTCACAGCCTGAGTTTTCATAACGAACGGAGTGAAGTAAAAGTCACCGCGGTTGAATGTAGTGTTCCGGCCGGTCTGTCTTTCATTTGCGATCTCGAGGGCCTCGTTGGTGGCGACACATACATGTAGAAGTAAAAAAAAGCTACTGTCGAAATTTGAAAACGGAAAAATTAGGCTGCAGAGGGTGTCACATCTACAAATGTCAATGTCAAAAGGACTTGCGCAAGTAGTAGGCGCTGAACGAGCGCTCCACGGTTGCAACACCAGGTATCATGGTATTACTGCACATCTTGTTGTTCATGGTGAATAAATCTGAATGATGATCTGACCCAAAAATAGAATAATCAATTCATCCCTCCTTTGCAATTAATTCCAACCAGCAAAAAAAATCCGATCGATGGTAACAAACTTATTTGTATTTTTTCTTTAAACACTTTCAAAAAACCAAAAACACTTCATTGGCCGATCACGTCGGCAGTGGCTCCGTCCCTCCTGCAGTCTGCTGGGTCTCTCCCTGCGTCCCTGTAGTCTGCTGGGTCTTTCCCTGCGTCCCTGCAGTCTGCTGGGTCTCTCCTCGCAGTCCCTGCGTCCCTGCAGTCCTTCTGGTTGCAAGTGTTGGGGGCCTTCTGAGTGCGTACGCCGGGCTGCGTAAACAAAAACAGTAAGTTAATTTAAAAAAAGTATACAAGTAGTGANGTCCTGCGAAAAAATTGGTCGACATAACGTCTAAGAACATTTTGAAGAACATAGTCTGGCGATCTGTTAGGTTTTACGACACTCGGGTCGGGGAAGTCTTACTGAGTGAGAAGACAGGCTAAGACTGAACCGATACTTGTATTTAGGAGCAGGGTTTATATACAAGAGAAAAGGCCAACAAAAGGGGCTTGCATACTAATTCAGGAAGCAATAATTTCTTTCATTCTACGGCCAAAGGGTGCCAAACCAAAACCCCAACAATCCTCCCGCCTTACTTTAAAGTTACTCTTTCAGAAAAGAAAATCCAATACTGAAGTGTCCGATTCCTGAACGCGCACGGTATTAACCTGTGCCTTCCGGCACGCTACCGCCAGATGTCCCTCTATCATTTGCTCAGCTACCCAAGTCCAGGACGGAGGTCAACATAGTCGATCGCAGTTGCAGATGTTGACAAGAGGTTTTCAGTTGCTTGTTCTCTGTTGTTGAGGTTGAGGTGTCCGTCTTCAGATGACGTTTTCCTTGGTTGTACTGCGGCTTGTTTCGACTTGTTGGCTTTTTCGCTTTGGTCGCAAGATTGCTGAGTTGGATGTCGACATCGCCGACAGACGTGTTGGGTTCCCACGTTGTTGGTTCCGGGTTTCTGCTTGCCGAGTGCTGGTCGGGTTTCAGATCAAGTTCGATTCATCGTAAATTCAAAATCTTATTTTTTCAATTGACATAACTCGCAGACACACCTTAGTAACACCATCAGTGTAAGGGGTTTAAAGAAGCTGCTTCGGAAGGAACCATGTGTTTTACGAGCCAGAGATTCTTGGAAAGTTCTTGAAAAAGCTGCACCGGTATGGGAATATAAGAACTGTTTTTGTAAGGTTTAAGTATTGGTTATCCGAAATGGACCTTGCATCTCGGTTAATTTCTTAAGGCACTTTTACATAGAGATAAATGCTGTTCACCTTTTCAACAGCGGCCTTTTCAACGGGAACCTCGTTTATCGTAAAAGCAGTTAAGTTCCCGATCTGAACGTTAAGATGGATTAAAAGGAGAGACCCCATCGATTTTGAGAGTGAGTGTTACGTTCATGTTGTTCCGGTCGAATTATCCGGGTTAAACCGTCTCTAGTCTTTCCTCAACATCTACTTTCGTACTTGTAATCATCTCTCCTAGACTTGTGTTCTCCAAGAAATGCTGCAGCTAAGTTTGTAGACTACAAGTCATTGTTGTACTGTCATTTGGCAAGTTTATTTGTTTCTACATGTTTCTTACAGTTTAGGCACGTTGCTTTATCCCGTCCTTCTTCAACGCTCCCACCAAAATAGGAGCAGAATGGCCATCTGAAGTACTTATCCAGGGTTTGGCTTGGATAGTTGACTAAATACTCTTAAACCAACCAACTGCGCCACTACTTTACCAAAAGATATTAAACTTGTTTTTACCTGGTCGCCACGTTTTTTGCCAAATTGTCCAAATCTTTCCTTGGAGATTCCTCCTACATAAATGAAGATGCATTTTTCAGTATTTGAAGACATGCACAATATATATTTTGACCAGTTTTAAGACTAACCTCGTCGTCGAACTCGCTAAAGTATCCGTCGTAGAGAGCACAAAGCTTATTTTGTGCACTAATTGCGAAGCTAAGGTTTGATTGTTTTCTTGCATGAATTTTGTAACTCTTAAGTTCACATTACATTGTTGCCACCGTGCCGATGATATTCTACATTCAGTTTTAGCCATTTTATCCGAAAACTCGACAATAACATTCCGAAATACCCTGTTTCATAAAAAGAAACGAACTTGCAACCACTTTTAGTGGGTAAAGTTGTAGCGAAATGTTAAAATTCGAATTTTCAGCGTTACGTGCCTATGTCTACCCTACCATTTGTTTGATTTCGCGCTCAACTTTCCGTAGCAGACGAAACCGTGCAAGCCAAGGATTGGACCGCACTCTCTGATTCTCTGATTCGCCATCTCTTTTGAGTTTTGAAAGAGCCCAATAATTAGTCGAAGCCAAAATGCGTCTACGCCCTAACTTTCTAGGCGCCAAGTGACGGAATCTTTGGCGACAAGTGCATGTTTAAGTAAGTCGCATTTCTAAATTGAATTAAGCAAGTTTTGTAGAGTAGCACTTGTCAACAACATTATGTTTCTTACCATGGCATCAAGTTTATTTTGGTATTGCTTAATCCGTGTCGGACTCCAGGATACGATGGACGTGTTGTTTATAGCACGAGACGTCAAGTTTGCCGCCATGGCTTTTAACCCATACTTCGATGTCAACGAAGACGTGATTCCAGCAGAAGAAGTGCTGAGCCGACGGGAAAACGTTTTTGAGTTGGCGATGGCTTGCTCGTTGTCAGATAGCATAACAACCTTTCCTGAATTAAGATTTGCAAGGAAATCTTTTAGCCTTTTCAGGGCAAACGTGTGATACTCCTCGAACTGTCCTGGTAGGTACCTTCACTGCAGGATTACGAGGGAGCTCACGTAGAAGTAGCAGTAGTTGGAAGTGGTATTATAGTTGAATGCAACAGGGCCTTCGTCCTTTTGCAGAAGTTCTTGAACAAAGTGCAGGTCGGGATGCATGTTTACGAAGCATCAGATTCTTGTGCAAGTAGCAAGAGGTTCTAGATGGCGTCGCTAGTGGCTCTACTCTGAAGGAAGTTATACTTTGCGTTGGCCAATTTATTATGTCCTCTTGCTCAGGCACCCCTCTTTGTTGGTTTCTACGGAGACTAGTTTGCTGGTTCCATTCGTATGTTTTACGGTGACACAGTGGTGAATATTAACAAAGCGTTCGTTGTCCGAAAGGTCGCATTTGTTCCAAGATCTCAACTAATTCGACATAGAGTTCAGTTAGTTTTTGTTTGTTAGCTGTGATATGTCTATCCCTGAAGCTGGTGTGCCGGAGGCGTTT
>JAIQCU010001059.1:0-28039 GCA_022114935.1 Leptestheria dahalacensis | reverse complement strand
GTTGAGAGATTACGAAACGTGCGTGAATCGAGTCAATAATTGTTCAAAGAAGAAGCCTGTGAAGCTGGGTGAAAGAAGTTGACGGGTGCGGGATAGGAAAAAATCACAGCCGGTCGATACGTTTTTCTCTCTTGCTTTTTTTCCAAATGGGTCAGCGACAGAACTCTTCAAGTTTCCCGTTCAGGAAACCCAAGGAATATCCGTTGAAATAACGTATTTCTCATAGTTTTATGAGCATCTTTCTCTTCTCCTTATTTTTGTAATATTTATATTTTAAAAAATTGGGATTGGCTCTCTGCTATACAAGTAAAAACTCGACGAAGAAATAAAGCAACGGAACTGGTATACTGTCATGTGCTTAAAGTAAGCTGCCTTAATAATACTGTCACCGTAATCGATTATACCAACGCGCGGGACCTTGATGCAGAGATGCGTGCTAACTTGATGGAATAGAAAGTAGATTTTGTGAAGCGATGCTCGTCTCGACTACAGGCAGAGCAGCTGTCAAAAAGCTTCCTCACTCATGTAATACCGTAATTAGCTATTCCAATGTAAGAGAGAATAGCGTTCTAGTCCTCCAGCAGACTTGTTTAATGCAACGCGAAGTGCTTCAGTATTCTATTATTCAAACTTCGTTTTCATAGCGACTAGCCTGGCAATGGAGTTAATTAGTCCTTCATATAATTTGCATGAAGAAACTAAGACAACCACAAAAGTGTACGGTTATACCAATGCTTATTTCCTGCAGTTTGGGACGGGGATGTAGAGCGCAGCACCCATAAAGAATAACTGGCAACGCTGCACACAGATAAGGGTGGCTTAAAGGGGCATGAGCACTTTCAAAAGGTACATCCCGGTTAGAATATTTGCCTGGGGGGCGCTACACGAGAGATACGTTACGGGCGCTCCTAATGTAAACAAAGCCATGAATCAGGTGCTATTCTTGAGTATATATATTATTTACGTCGGATCAAAACGCCACTAGATGAAAACTACATGTCTCTCTAAACTGAGACCTGGTTCATGAGAATGGTTACATTAAAGGAATATAGGATTGCTGGTCACGTGCAATGGGAAATAAGTCTTTACTGAAGATAGGGATCCTTAATAGTCATGCCAACTCTCAGCAGTGCATCCTAGCGTTATTATTAGCCTGAGGGCGACCGAGAGAACCAAGGCTGAAAGTGTTAAGTAAGAATGTTCGTGATGTACAGAAAGCCACGGTAGCGTGACAAGTTATGTCGGTGCTGTTACCGGGTCACTGCCCGCTTCTCTCTGCTTTTGCATTTGCTTTCCGTGTTCGTGAAGCGACATTATAGCAAAGTAGCACGCGCCGGTTATCAGGCAAAAACGCAAGTCGTGTAAATACCAACAACCGTTTACCATACGCTCGTGCACATATCGATTCAAACACGAGTCGTACAGTGTTAAGTTAACTCTAAGTTAGTCAACTTTGAAAGCCATTTGTTCGACTCAACTTTGGGTTTTGAACTGAAAAGGCGTCACTCAAGTAGCTCTTACATAACTCAATGCAAAGGAGACGCAAAATCAAGTTGTTAGAGTTTACTGCAACAAAGTTGGGGACTTGCATGTCACAATCAAGTTGCACAAGGGAGTCTTGACCGTAAAATACAAACAGCTGGACCTGTAATCTGCAACAATTAAAAGCCCCTGTTGGCTTCTTGTGTCATTTCCTGGCTATACCTGCGTGCCTGTCGCACTGTTGGCCATTGTCATTTTCAACTGTAAGAACCTGGCATTGTCTGAAACGAGCCCGCTGTTGACATTTCAACTCGACCCCCCTCCTTTCTTCACCCCTGTCGTCCCACCTGGTTATGTGACGGTCATTATAAAAGACACGTCAGTTTCGGAGGTTCGCAAACAATACGTCGTCTTTAAAAATACAACCAGCACACATAGAGCGGACAAAACAGTGTTGCTTGGCATACTGCTGCAGAAAACAACGACGAGGCTCTACTGTCACGGTGGGTGTGAATATGAAACACACACGCAGAGGTAGCCGTAGGAAAGTTACATATTGCACAGGGGCGATTCCCTCAGTTAACACAAGGATTTCCCCGCGGGGAGAGGAGGTTCAAATCAAGTTCACAAAATCCACAAGGCTGTTATTCTTTCTTGTGGGTTGCTGGTTGCCGAGGAAAAATGGTGGAGGGAGAGTAAAAGCTGGGATAGGTTTGTCGTTGTGGTATATATATATATTTATCAAGAAGGCGAGACAAGGAGAAATAAGGCAAACGTTGTCAAGCAGTTCTTTTAAGACATTTACATGGAAATGACATGTCTGCCAGCATGCGTTAGCTCGGCTTCAGAATGAAAATTCAAAATAGAATGTCAGCTTGGCGCAAGGGAAAATTATTCAGCCAATGAGTTTTCCACGACGTCAGTTCCAACTTGACACAGGGCCCTGTCACCGTGGCAACAGTCGTTGCGTGCAATGCTCACACTTAAAACGTAACGCATAAATATCACTGTCACATACTACTTTAACCACCTAAAGCTTCGAGCATGCAACAAAGCAATCTACCTCTTGCAGAATTGATGATTTTCAACCCGCTCTCAGTCTACACCGGAGTATAATCACACAGTTCGTTATATACGATGCACTTCAGTTCGTTTTGAAACATGTTGGTCTAACTATGTCCATTTCGCACGGTGTTCGAGCTGTTAAACTAGACTATAAACACCAACACTATTAGTCATACGAGTAAAGCTATGTAACCAGTTCGGGTCAAAGATATATATGCATACCTTGTTCAAAAGATATGGCAACGAACCTAGATTACAAAGGTACTGAACTCGGACCCTCTCTAATCGGTTAGCGGTCATTAGGAGTCGTATTACAAAGAGCGTCAATAGGACCGGCATTGAAAAGCAATCAACTCGTGTCATCTAAGGTGTGCGACGATCACGTAACATATAGGGGGATCTAGTCACTGCAAATAGCGTGTTTGTAAACCATCCTATCGTGGGTATAGGGTCTAACAGAAGGCCCCCTTTTCTTCCGAACGTTGTAAAAGCGAGATACTAACGACTGATAACACAGGGGTACAACATGTCACAGGAGATGCCTCGTATAACAGATTAAAGCATTCCTTCTTTTATGTCCTTTCAAGGATCCATACTTTAGGGATCATATTATTTTCCAATTTATTGCTGGCCATCTAATTTGATCCTTATATCACCTTACCCTTACAAAAAAATATTGGGTTCACTGTTGCGGACCTCTCCGTACCCTGAAAGGAAATAGCCAGATCCTAGGTCTAATTACGTGAGAGTATAGGTAAATGCGGTGAATTAGATTGGAATATGCAGATCGATGGGTGCATGGATGATGCATACATGGATAGATAGATAGATAGATAGATAGATAGATAGATAGATAGAGAGATAGATAGGCTCAAGTAGATAACTACGGTAAGAGTGTGCACACCCTACTGGCTGTACAGCCGAGCACATTCCTTGCAACATGTTCCGTCTACGATATCGCTTCTGACGCTTCCACGTTTGAAGGTTTTGGCATGCACAACAGGCTATAAAAGATACAAGCTAACCCTTTTACGGAACTTACATTTTCATGTATATATCTCTTATTTTGCGTACTTCCGCCCTGGTGGTGAAATCGCGTAACTCCTCTACACATGTTCTAAATCAGATCCCTGTACTGGCTTCCACATCCTGGGTTTCCTTCTCTTGTATACTTTTTCTTTATGTTGCCCGTTTAGAACCGAAAATATAGTGTGACAGACATAGATCACGGGCATTGAAGGTGGCCTTTTCACTTGAAATGTAAAGCATTGTAGTGGTGCGGCGCGGCAGAATGGAGAATTGGCCATTCAGACAGTTCACAGTGAATAAAAGTATGATTAATGTTGGTCATCCAATTATTCAGCGACTGCGATTTCAGGGAGTGAGGCGAGCTAGAACCCACCCAAGAAAGGCTGACATATGACTCTGTATATGGCTTATATAAGAAAATTGGCTCCATAATAATGCAGTGTGGTGGTATAAATTTTTCATTGTAGCCCTTTTAATGCAACTAAAAGAGAGCAGCTCTTCCTTTTGCCCGCAAGAGTATACATTACTTTTTATAACTGTATACTCAGCGCAAAAAAGAAGGGAAGCAAAAGAAGGGATCGATCCTGGCTAAGCCCCCGAGTGGTTTAACAATGGACGTGTATTACATTCTCATATGGTTTTCCTTCCATGTACTGGGTATATAGCAGGAATATTGTTAATAGATGATTACGGGCCTAGCCTTGGGGCTATCAGACTACTGTACAGTCTAGAGAAAAAAAAGGCTGGGTTCTGAATGGTATAGGAAATTATGAACTTTTTTAACTTTAGAGTTTTATTTTGGCAAAACTAACAAGCCGTTTTGAATGAAACTTTACAAATGTACAAAGTACTACCACATGTGCACCCAGCATTATTTTGGCTGTTATATCTTTGAAAACGTGGGTGCTATAAGCAGTCAACTTCTCCCCAGCAAGAACCTTTTTTCTTGCTCTAGACTGTACCAGCAGACTTCCGTTAGAACTACCACAAATGTTATGCGAAAGTTTACTTGGGATGAAGAACTTTTCTTCTTCTACTTTAAGATTTTTTCCTTCGATTTCAAATTTGGCCTGCGGCTAAAAGGTCTAGGACATTGAGTCGTCGATGAAGGATTTATAGGGCCCTAGTGGTCATCAGACCGAAGGGAATCTGCTGCTTGTGGTATGATGGTCAGCCAAATTTGAGTAGTCGTAAAAGCTTCGATATCAAGTGAAATATAAGCTGCTTATTGGATAGCGCATAACATAAGGAAGGGCAGCCAACATCATAAACGGATTGTCGGCTTCTTCCTTCCATGACGGCCTCACCAAAAATGGCCGGTCTCCAGACTTTCCTTGCACTTATCAGAAACTTGGGTGGAATTTTTAACGAAGATTTCCAAGCATCAACACATTATTGCTATTACGTTACACTAAATAGTATTAGTGCTACTACTACTGCTACTACGAACTAATGCTACGCACTACTGCTACTGCTACAATACAGTACAGTTACACATACTTTACTACACATTAATGGTAGTCTTAGTATATATTATTACTACTAAACACTAGCACAATTACTATAGAATGTTGTCGCTACATACTCTATTATGTAGCTTACATTTACACGGTAGTAGAGTAGTAATGTGTTCACCCCAGACTGTAACTGTATGTATAGATGTGGATTGACAGGTTTGAGCAATAGCGCAATACAGATGCAAGAACAATACTACCACTGCATCAACTACTATGCACTACTATACACTACCATTAACCATTACGACTATTATTACTGTTGTTAGTAATGTATTACTACTCACCACTTCAGTACACTGTAACTACTGCAGCTATACACTATTCAGGGTTTGGGCGACATGAACTTATAACTCAGACTGTTTAACAAAGTGCTTCTCTCAAGATTTTTTCAAACATCAACAATGTGAATTTGGCGCAATGTAGAACATAACAAAGCAGCCTTCACTTACAAAGCTGGATGTTATATCACACCCAAACTTCAAAACATTGTCATCCGTCAATATGGAGTCAAAATGTGCATTTCTTGTCTGATTAGCATCCATGATTTCTACAATGTACACTGTTGGTGCTAAACAATACTAGTTATACTACTCTGCGCATTATGCTCATTTCGATTTGTCTGGCAACTTTGGAATCTACGACAAATTAAGAATCGAAAGTGCGGTTGCAGAATACGGAAGATAAAAGCATCTGTCTTAGAATGGGAACTTGAAACTGCTGACATGTCTCTTTTGTGCTGTACGTGATGTATTTTGTTATATGTTCCTAATGCTCGCTATTTGTGTCCATCTTCAGTTGTGCCGCACCCAAAAAGTTGATGTATACAAGAGTTGTCCCCGGCTGGAAGAAAGTTGGGTCTTCTTTATATGTATACATAAAAAAGGGAGAGGCAGTTTGGAAAAGCTTTGCAAGAACCGGATTTAATATTTTTCTGCCCCATAGGATGTTAGACGATTGTATAGGACTAGTATCGTTTTGCCTCGAAAGATATAAACAACCGAGCCAAGTTTTTCTCCAGTTGTGAACTAAATCGCGCATGAATATTATCAACGGAAATTGCACATTTTCTTTTTTATTCTTGGGGTTCGAATCCCCTTCCCATACTCGTTGACTCTACGGTGTGTATGATTTTTTTTTCCCAGAGAGCGATGAGAACGCATCATACACACCACGGAAGCACTGCGCTAGAGATTTATGGAGTACGAGAGCGCAGTGCAATTGCGTATGAATGTATGAGTGAGAGAAGTGATCCCATTGGGCCTGTTTTATATCAATTTTAAGAACACATAGTCGTCGCTCACAAGGGGCTCATCCAACACGCGTGACGTCTCAAAAGACACTTCAACAATTATTCTATAGCATCAACATTTTTCGAGGAAAGCAAAACTTAAAACCCGGTGCTAAATTTATTCGTATATGTTATTTTACTTTGAACCTAGTTCAAAGCTAGAGATTTAGGCAGTTAGACAGAAAGACAGAAAGATAGATAAATAGATAGATAGATATATAGATAGATACTGATAGACAGATAGATAGATAGATAGATAGATAGATAGATAGATAGATAGATAGATAGATTGATAGATTGATAGATATATAGATATATGTTAGATAGTTGGATAGTTAGATAGATAAATAGATATTGATAGATGGACAGATGGATAGATAGATGGATGGATGGATAGATACATTAAAATAAAATTGGATAGGTAAACAAATAGGTAGAAAAGTAGATAGACAAAATATACTAAATAGGTAGGTAGATATAGGTAGGTAGATAGATGGACTTTGATGAACAATAGACATCCGAAATTGTTATCTCACTTTCAATCTAGTTCAGAGCCAAAGACGACAATGTCAAATGTACTTGGTAAGTTCGTTACCATAGCGACGGTAGTATATTACGTCTTTTTAAACTATTCATTGGAAAGATTTGTTTCGTAGATGCGGACGACAATCTTTTAACGTGTCAAATTATGTATTTGGTAAGTTCGTTACCATAGCGACGTTTAGTGTTTTGGGTGTGTTTCGAAGTATTAGCAGAACGTGATTTCACATTATAAACCGAATAGCATCCCGCTTGATGTCGCTGTCGTGGGCCCATATAAAATTTCTAGTGCCAACACAGCGTGGCCGCATTGTGCCCCATACGTTTCGAACGTTGACGACAATCTGGCGACGCTACATTAGCTGTTTATACATTTCGATAGCTTCGTTGCCATAGTAAAGCGCTATACATGTCGCAGAAGTTACAGCTTTTTGTCTGCTTCCAAATCTTAACATTCTAGGGAGCACTCGCGTCATGTTTACCGCCGACTTAACTTTTATTGGCTATTTACAGCGTGGCTACATTCTTCATGGATGTATTTTTTACCGTACGGAATCACGTGTTTTTTATCAGTTGGTTGCTAATATTGAAAAAGTACGGTTACTATGGTAACGATAAATACAATTGAACGTGATGCAATGTTCAAACAAACAAACATTTCAGTTTTGGCATAGGGTGATACCACTGGCGTCCCCGTTACAGTGTCGCCTGGCGACAAGATTTCGATTGGTGTGTAATAGTTTGGCGAGAGCAAATGTTAAGAACATCCTTGAAGGCCTTGACAAAAAAAGGGAAAGGTCCCCATGCCTTCATCATAGATCAATTACGAGTCTCCTATATAGTCTAGGTGGGGCCATCATAAAACTTTGATGACATTTTTATGGACGTTATAGTCAGTCGTCAAGTGTCTTGAATGGCTTTTTAAGAAGATTCCGGGTCAACTTTCTGCGGAATCGCTTTTTATTACCCAACCGGACTAGGGAATTAAACCGGGCAGACAGCGACTTGGCTATGGCCGAAGAGCAGCATCTGCTGCTTCTATACGCAACCGGACCTTTCCCCCCCCCCAAAGACATCAAAAAACAGCCGTTCTAAACGGTTGCGAATGCAATAGTTTTCACGAGAGATTGGAGACGTTTGTTTTGGAGCACGTGGTAACGAGAACGGTTCGTCGCCATAATGTGTTTATCACTGTTGCTCGGATAAGCAAAGAAACGGATTTAATCCTGTCGCAAAACCGCGCAGCGCCATAGTCATGACAGTTTCATTGCACTTGCCAAGGAGACCCTGGCACGGAAGATTAACGGGATATTGAATCCTGTTACTAGAGGGATCTCAGTCCACATATCTCACTGCATAGTACAGTTATAATGGAAATAGCAACTGGTTATGCATTCACAGTTTGTTGTTGGGGAAACTGGTCACTTGATTCTGGTAAGGGAACATGCATGATTTGAAGTATTCGAGCATGACTAACTGTTCCCAAGCTACTTTGTCTGAGCGAGGAGAAATCCTCTTTTCAGCCGCAAACCATTCCGTGATAGCATAAGGGCAGTAAGCAAAATGCATAGGGCGTTGTCTGGGGCTTGCTAAAGTGTACGAGTCTTCCTCGTACGCACATACATCAACAAGATAAGTACAGCTCTCTGGTCGATATATACAAGACAGTCTAGCAGCTGCTTTCGGGAGATACAATCTCTTTTCTCGGTGAGTGAATCAATATAACAACGGTTCAAATATTCAAACCAGTAATTAAATATACAAGTTATAATGTCGTTGTCCCTTGCGTGATTTCCCAAACATTGGCAAGGCAACAGCTGCCTCGTATAAAGACATCAATTTCCTGGAATGTTTCTGGAAGTAAATAATGTACATGGATTGAATTTTCTAAGTGATGGTACACGTGGGTAATTGTCTCATGAAATGTTAATTACTTTAATTTGATTTAATATTTTAACCAAATGAATGATGTAGGACGGAACGAACGGTTCCACTTCTTCACTCAAAGCGTACACATCTATTATTAACGTATGAATTAACTAAACACCAGCTACTTTAACAACTAGAGTTAGTTAATGACTATGATGATAAAAATGTCAATCTACACTGCGCAATAGAAATAAATAGTAAATGAAGTAATTAGGGCAATGCTACTCTTCATAGATAACGTACAGCGCACGTATGCAAACGAAAAATGAACTGGAAAAAAACAGATATTGAAATCTCTCAGTTTCATGAATTGTAAATCAGTCTACGATTGGTTTTGCTGGCACTTGCGAAAAAGTACAAATAGTGTAAATAACCCAGGCGAGCGCAAGCATATATTGACACAGCAATAACTGTTGTTTCAGAATCTGCAGTCTAGAGGCAAAAAATGACATCGAAATGATCGAAAGTTGATTGAAACTTGTGTTCTCTCTTACATCTATAGATTCCTTCTAACATCCTCTAAATCATGATCCAATAATACTGTAAAGTGAACTAATTTTAAAAACACATTCAGTAACGAATCTACACGAAGTACATACGACGTCGAGAGTAATAAAGAAAAAGGGTTCTAGTTAGGGTAAAGTTGATTGCTTATAACTCCCACACTTTCAAAGATATAGCAACCCAAAAAATACTAGTTCTATACCTATAAGTACTTAATACACTCATAAAGTTTGGCTAAAATCGGTTTGTTACTTTAGCCGAAATAAAATGCTAAAGTTTAAATATTATACGTTTGTTTGATACTATTGCCTTGTGTTTTAACATTGAATCTTCATTATAGTTATGTAACTTTGTATATTCTAAAATGTATGCAGTTTTGAATCTTATATTTGTTGCAGCTACTTCGCTGATTGTAATAAAGTTCAAGACGCTGGCTTATTCGAAAGCTTTCGAATAAGTCTGAGTAACATACGAGAGACAAATATGGCGGCCGCAGAGTAATCCTAGTAAGCTCTTAGTTTTATACCATAGCTGTTCTCAAAGATGTAATCTTTCCTTCGTCCTGGTGAAACAAGAGCGTAGATAGATATCAATCTTTCAAACGTAAACAAGATGGTCACGTACCTTTTTTCCAATGCCTGGGATATACTACTGATGCGCTTGTTGTTTACACAATTTGATTTAGTATTCATTGAAATTTGTTTTTGAAAACGGGGTTACCATTTGAGAAAGATGTATATCTAGCTACCTACACATCTGTCTATTTATCTGCGTGTCCACCTGTTTACCTATTGATCTATCTGTTTATCTATCTACCTATCCATCTGTCTATCCATTTGTCTATCTATCTATCTATCCATCTGTCATATCCATTTGTCTTATCCATTTGTCTATCCATCTGTCTATCCATCTGTCTATCCATCTGTCTATCCATCTGTCTATCCATATGCCCATCTATCTGTCTATCTATCTATCTATCTATCTATCTATCTATCTATCTATCTATCTATCTATCTATCTATCTGTCTGTCTGCCTGTCTGTCTATCTGTCTATCTATCTATCCATCCATCCATCCGTCTATCTATCTATCTATCAATGTGTCTCTGTATGTCTGCATTCCAATCTATGTACATATCTCCCTGGCCGCCTGTCTATCGCCTACGCCCCCAACTGTCTAACAATCTGTCGCTTCGGAGTTCGCGCAGTTGCTCTTCCTATTATGAGGAGCAAAATTATTTGTTTACGAAGGCATCGAGATCACGCAACCTATGCTAGACTACTAGGCGTATACTTCTATATACACTAGGAACATCCTACTGAACTATAATTGAAGCTAATTAGACTACGGTCGTCAAAAAGAACTAATCAGGTATACATTAAGGAAGAGGGTTAACTTTCTGCACGTGGAACATGCATAGAATTCCATGTAATAATCCTGAAAACGGATACTACGTGTTTTTGTGGATTAAACTATGCGGATTAAGTTATAACTACAGTTGAAAGCAATTAACCCTCAAGTTTCACAACAACGGTCGCAACACTAACTAATATAATTACTCGCTTCAAATGCAACGGAAGCTGTTCTTAATCAATTGGACTATACAAAGCCTTGCTTTCAGATCTCAATCCCGTTTAGAAGGTTCTCCAAGCTGAGGCCTTTGAAAAGTACATAGTCGTTTTTGGACATTAGTGGAAAACTTTCTGTTGCTGACGAACCTGGAAGATATACCTATCTATCTATCTATCTATCCATCTGCCTATCTATCTACCTGTCTATCTGTCTATAATTGAATCTATTATCTACCCATATATCTACCCTACCTGCCTTGCTATCCGTCTACCTGTTTGACTATTCAACTACTGTCCATCTATCGATGTAACTGTCTACCGATCCTTCTGTAATTATCCACCTATCTAACTACCCGTATACCTAACCAACTATCCATCTACCTATACATGTGATCTGTTGATATCTGAATCTGTATGATATGATATATGATATGATATGATCTGTATGATGTGTATGATATCTGTATGATATCTGTTGATCTATCCACCCAACCCTCTACTTATTCAACTACGTGCCTACCGACTCATCTGTAACTATTCATCTACCTACCTATCGATTCATCTATATACTTAAAAATCCTGTCACATCTACCCAACCAACTAGATATATTATCCACCCATCCATCCATCTATCTACCCATCTATCTATCCATCTACCTAAGTATCCATTCGTCTATCTATCTATCAACTCTACCTATGTCTTTATCTATCCATCCAACCAACTACCTAACCAACAATGTATTCTATTCGCCCACCTACCCATCCATCTACCCATCCATCTATCCATCCGTCTGTCCATCCATCTATTCATCTGTCTAAGTATCTATTCATCTCCCTATCTCTCTAGTCTATCTAACCATCTTTCTAATGATCTAGTTACCTTTCTATCTGTATTATTTAATTATCTACTGCCTATCCATTGAATAGAACTCGAGATATTTGAATTCCTTCATAAAAGACCGAACTGAATGCGTTACAAGATTGGTTTTTCAAAAGAATTAAAGTAACAAAAAATAAAATAAAAGGTAGAAATCATTAACGACTCGTTTGCTTAAAGCGTTTGTCACATTAGCAACAATCCAGTGAACACGGGGGCGCCTACTTTCACTGCAAAGGTGAGCCAAATATTGACACATATTACAAGTCAAGAGTAACAAGTCGAACCTTTAAGAAACATACGATGATCCCTTTTCTCCCGTAAAAACGCTATACAGATCCTTTGTCTTTCAATATTTCCTAACACAATAAACAGATCTTTTCCTTCATTCTTAGCAGCTTTTTCGCCCCCCAGCCTCCCTTGCATCAGAAGTAGAGGATAAATGGGTAAGTCAAAGGGGATCCTGAATGGCGGAAAAATCATTGTAGAATTTCTAAAGTTTAGGATTTTCTTCCGGCTATACTAACCAACCGTTTTACACGAAACTTTACACGTGCATTAGGTACTACCAAGTCTACATCCAGTATTTTTTGGGTAGCTATATCTTTGAAACTGTAGGAGCAATACGCAATCAACTTTTCCCCAGCTAGAATGCTTTTTATTTATTGCTCTATAGACTGTACCGTATTTTACACAAGTTTCACTAATTAGCACACTGGTTAATGAGTGCCTCGAGAGACAAAAAAAATCTGCACCGTTGGCAACTTATCTAACGAAGTTATGGAACCATTGGGAAAGAAATGAGAACATCTACCTGTGACGTCATCCGTAGTGGAAAGATAACAGTCTGGATGGGGAATCGTCTTCTCCTTTTTTTTGGTCAGAAGTAGTTTGAAAACAAGAAACACGTTCGAAATTGTTGGTCTCCGTCTGTGGCAGTACAGCAACAACGATTGGGTGCTACTCTGCTGAAAGCCTCGGCGTGAACTGGCAGAAACAATCGTCCTCCGTCGACTATGGCCCGCCACCACTCCAGCGGAAGGGATCGCGCGCATGCTTCCCTTGTCCAGTTCCTCGTTTAATCTGTATGATCCGAAATCGAAGATTATAATACATCATTATACATAACGGTCGAGGGGACCTGCTGAACGACCTACTGCTAACCGTCTGCCTGCTGGATTTGGGTGAATATATCAGCAGTTTCAGCAGTCCCTGCCTCCATAAGCAAACCAGACGGGAACCAGGGCTGGCTGAACCGCTGGTAGTCGTCCTATGCCGGGTTTTGCGCTGGCGGGCAATTCGGTTCTGTAGTCAAATCATAGATTTTAAGTTTGGTGGCTGAATTAAATTGACGAGCAGTTAGGTTAGCTGTCACTTGGCGTTAGACACGATAATTTACTAATGAGCTAAACTAATAACTGTACTATTAAACTATCAATCAACAACTGATTAGGTAATATGCTGTTGGCTGTTTTAGCCTGTACACTTTAACAATAAAATTAAATTATCATTAAGTTTTAGTCAAATTATCCGCGTTTGATTCATTTCCAATAGATTTAATGATTCGAATTTGTATTGCAAATTCGATTTTAATTACCGAATGGGATTTGCATTCTTAATGAAATCATATACTTTATGATTAAGTAAACATTAACTTTTATCGTTTCCGTGAAGAGGCGAGGGGTTCGCTATGCCATTTGAGGTGAACGGATAGTCAGAATCATTGCGTGATTCTCTTACCCTCATTCCTCGTTGATTTGTTTGTCGCGATTCTTCACCTCATTTCCATCATTTGACCGGCGAATGTTACGCTGATTCTCGGGACAGGCGAACCCCTCGTGCAAAAGGGAAAAGGGAGGAAGCGATCAAGTAAAAGATGAGTGACAGTTTTCGCCATTGTCGCACGGAACTGTCTTGTGTTTTGCATAGATTGGTTTACATTTAGGTATAGAGAAAAGAAGGGCTTTTCTTGCGCGGCCTCGTGTGCCATTATGATTGATGAATTATGAACGAGTAGTATTATGCTTCGCGGGGGGGATGCAACGTCCCAGTCTCTGGCTGGGATAAAGAAAAGATCTAAAGCGTTCTATCGAATTGGCTGATCCATTGTTCCTTTCTTCTCGTTTCGTTTGTTTCTTGTTAGTTTTCTGGGGGAAGAAATAGCAGGTTGGTTAAGAGATTAATTCCCCAATGATTTCATTTAGAGATTTAGAACTGATTGTATGAGGTTGGGACTGTTTAAGTAAATTACGGTGGAGAGCAGATGGGTGGTCGAGTGGATGGATGCTGGGTGTAAGGAAGGAAGGACGGATGGATAGAGAGATAGCCAGATAAATGGATAGCCAGATAAATGGATAGATGGATAGACGGATAGATAGATAGATGGATAGATAGATAGACGGATAGATGGATAGACGGATAGATAGATAGATGGATAGATAGATAGATAGATAGACGGATAGATGGATAGACGGATAGATAGATAGACGGATAGATGGATAGATGGATCGATAGATAGATAGATAGATAGATAGATAGATAGATAGATAGATAGATAGATAGATAGATAGATAGATAGATAGATAGATAGATAGATAGATAGATAGATAGATAGATAGATTTATTCGTATATGTTAATTTACTTTGAACCTAGTTCAGTGCTAGAGATTTAGGTAGATAGACAGGTAGACAGACAGACAGACAGACAGACAGACAGACAGACGGACAGACAGACAGATAGATAGATAGATATACAGACAGATAGATAGATAGATAGATAGACAGATAGATAGATTGATAGATACGTTGAAGACAACTTATTCAAAGACCATGCAATGCTTCGAGTAAACTCTAACTTCTTTATGAAGAGCGCGCAGAAGTTATTTATACAATGTACACTTTATTTAAAGAAGATAATTAGCTAGGGATATGCATCGTTACACGGGATTTCTACTTGTCCGCCACGACAGGAATTACACTCTATCCCGTTTTTCTATCCTTTCTTTTCATTTGAAACTGTGCTACAGAAAAGTTAAATTGCAATTCACGACTTTCAATAGTGCTCGGGCTTACTTCTTGCAACCTTGCAGTTTAAAGAAACTTAAAAACGGACACTGAAATAAGTTTGTGGATTTACTTTCTATCTATTTATCTATCTATCTGAATATCTGAATATCTATAATATCTATTTACCTAACTAGCTATCTACCTATCTATCTATTTATCTATCCATCTATCTATCTATCCACCCATCTGTCTGTATACCATCTATTTATCTATCCATCTAGTTATCAATTCATTTATCCGTAAATCCGTCTATCCATTTATCCGTCCATCCATCTATCTGTCTATCTAACTATCCATCTATCGATCTAACCATCCATCCCATCCAACTGTTTATCTGTCTATCCATCTATCTCTATCTATCTATCCATCCATCCATCTATCTGTATTCCATCTATTTATCTATCCATCTAATATCATTTCATCAATCCGTCTATCCGTCCATCCATCTATCTGTCCATCTAACTACCCATCTATCAATCTAACCAACCATCTTTCCACCTATCTATCTATCCATCCTTCTTTCTGTGTGCCCATCTATTTATCGATCTAATTTCCTAATCATCAATCAATCTATCCGTCTATCAATCTATCTGCCCATCTATCTATCTATCTATCTATCTATCCACCTATCTATCTGTCTATCTGTTTATCCATCTATCCATCTATCCGTCTATCCATTTTTATTTATCTGTCCATTCATCTATCTCATCTATGTGTCTGTCTGCCCATCTTTTCTGAAGAACTTTTTAAGAGGTAAAATCAAATGGAACTCTAACTTAACGTATATAAATTAAAGCCACATTTGTCCGTACGACTTTCGCTTAGGTGACACTCATATCGTGACGATTGATGTGAACCAGCGTACGAACAATCTTAGGTTATTACATATCGCAGGTAATTACAAAGTGAGCTTAATAACGGACTCGCCAAAGAAAAGATAGAAGGCAAAAAGCAAATAGAAAGACACGGAATGCCCAACTGTCGTTTTCTCGTGGAAGCACAAAACAACGGTATGGAACTCGTCATACAAACATGTATTTAAATAGCACTTTAATAAAGTTAAACTTGAATCAAAATAAGGTACAGAAAACTAGATAACCTAGATATTTCTTTACAAAAAATAGAATTTTTATAGGAATTTAAAATTAAACCAAAAGCTGGAAAGAGACAGAGGCTAACCCGTTTAAGAAATCGGAGAAAGGTCACATGTGGACGTGCTCCCAGGCCGTAAATCCATCCCATTGAGAGACATGCTACATAATGTATAGCAGCTTGTCGCTACACCCCTACCGAGTACGCTTTACAATAGAAACTATAGTTTCAAAAGAAAAAGTGCCACCTAATAGAATAATCGCAAACCGACGCAACGTGAATTAATGCAGGGCAAATGGCCGTTACGCAACTTATATTAGCGTCGCTGCAACATTGATCTACACTGCGCCTGAATGTATAACCCCAAGGCTTCGAGTATAAAGATAATTAGCAATTTTTCCCTCCCGGTTTGGCAAAAAGCTGTTCTTCATCATCTCTTTGCACGCTTGTTTGATAATGCACGCGGCTGAAAGTAAAGTAAAGTGCACTGTCAATAATTAAAAAAGGGATTCGTTCGTATACGAGGTAGAAAACGTCCAAACAAGCTTTCCTCCGTCCTCGTAATTCACACATGCCCACCGAGTAGCGAATTTCAACACTCTTGAATTCTGAATAGGTGAATTGAATACCTGCCTTGAAAACAAGCCAACACGCTGAAACTTCAGAAATTTGCAAATACAATTCAGAAACAGTTAACTAAACAATCGCGACTGCAATTCTTGCAGAACCTTGCAGCGTTTTTTCCTGAGTGGAGACAGCGCCATCTAGCGGGAAATTTCGGAACTATTTTGCAGGTTTTTATAAGCAGGCAGCCGATAAAATATACATTTGTCTGTTGTTTACCCATTGGTTCAGATGGAGAATAGCCAGAAACACCGTGGTGAGGACCAGATTAAGAAGTTCGGCGAAAAGCAATGCGGTAGTTCATCGACACACGGGGTTATGTGTTTGTGTTTACGAAACGGGAAGCATGACGAGATTCTATTTCTCGCCATTAAACAGCACCAACGAAAAGGGCGAATGGAAAAGGAAAAAAACACTCGCTGGAGCCTTTTGGAAAACAAATAAATCTTGGGTCAGGACGATGGCTTTTTATGCCTCGTATTTTTCTCCACTGCCACTTCTTTTGCGTTTCCGCTAATATCCCTCGCCTTGTTTTCCAATGGCTACACACGTAAGATTCCAGTTAGAGGTTCGTTTTCGTCTGCTACGGACAGCGTTGCCAGTTGTTACTTTCTGAATTCGCTTTGAGGTTCTGTTCGAATTCATGAAAAATTAACAAGTACGTTACGTTACCGAGACTGGTGAATTTTGGCAAGTTTATAAAACGCTCCTTTCGTTCTATCTGCATAGTTACCTACCTAGCTATCTACCTAATTTATTTTTACATAACAGCCTAATTATCCAATCCACCTATTCACGTTTTAACTGCACATCTGTCTATCTCGCTCCTAATGTTTAAGTGCTCTACCCATCAGTCTATTTGTCTTACTTATCAACATACCAGTCTAACTATCCTGGTCTATTTATCAATCTACCCATTCATTTAATATTATGTACATCTGTCTCTCTAATACCCATCCCTCCATCCATCTATCCGGCTAATCTATCATATGCACGTATCTATCACTATCCATCTATATCTAATTGTTAGGATTCCCGCCTTACATTCATTACATTGCCAAACAACAAGAAGGAGAGAAACACAAATAACGTTGGAAAATTAGAGCACGCGAAATAAAGTAAGGGACACTGCTGCTTTAATTCACAATTTGAGAACAGCAGACCCAAGTCTTTGCGAGTCTGCATAACGTCAACAGTAGTTTCCATCACAGTGCATCAAAAGACCAGGCATGACGCCTTCCTCTCCTACATGCATAGATTAGATTTCTGGGGAAAAAAACGCCTTAAACTTAGCACCGACATAATTAGACTAAACGCATTGTAACGTATTGCATTACACATAGCAAATATTGGGGATAAACCAGCGCCGGACTGTCCGGTAATATCAAGAAGTGTAAATCGAATCCGCAGGGTATTATCGCACTTGAAACCCGCAAATGGTTTGTTACAGTCGCGCTCTCTCCCCCAGCAAAGCCATACTAACAAGAGGCTATCAGTGTAGGCAAAAAGATTGTTTATAACTGCAATTAGAGAACTGTCATGTAGAGCCAACGTGTGTGTTATTAAGTGGGCTGGGTATAGGCGGGCTCTGGCGCCGCATTTGCGTCTGCACAACGCTGATATGATTGTCCTATAGCTGATTGCAGAAAACCGTCAGATCCGTTGTGACGGCAACGGAAAACTGTAACAGCACACGTGGATCGCCGGCTAATAGTCATTCATTGTGAGAGCTAAGTTGCCATGGAAACGAGCCGTCTATGCTGTGTGTGTGTGACCTGCTGTCTACTCGTACCGTTATCAGTCGGGTTTGTTTTGACTTCATCACGCACCTTTCGCAACCCTTCACGTGAACTTTAAATGAGATGAGAAACGGCATTAACTTAGCTTGTCACACAGGTGCTGCAATCGTTAGAGTTGTCTTTTCATAATTCTGCAGTGACCTGTTAAGTTTGTACTTGACATAACGTAGTTCACGGATTAACAACCACTACGCAAGATGGCGTCGAATCACGTGACTTTTGTCCGTTCCCGCATACACCCTCTGTTCGCCTTGTGCAAGTATGGCATTATCAGACACGTGACTATTGGACGGGCACGCAAGATGGCGACCAGGTCACGTGACTTGTGTTTGAGTGAAGTTAACTGGTATTCGTCTTCAAGCGCAGTTCGTTTACGTGTAAGCAGCTACGTGACTATCGAGAATAACAAGATAGCTTCGATTCTGATGCCACACAAGATGGCGGACTAGGGGGCAGGCTTAAGGACCCTTACCGTACGTCATAGGGTTTCAACTTTAGCTTACGATGTCGATAGTTGAACTCTCATACCAACACCAGAAATTTAAAAAAAAACTAACTGAACTCGACAATACTACCCTTTGTATTTGCTCAGCCACGCAAAATGGCGACCTAATCACGTGACTTTATTTTGTAACGCAGGTTTGGCCTCGCCGTCTTCGGGTGCATTGGACTCGGGTAAGCACAGTCAACAGTCAAGTGACTAACTTACTAACTTACAGGATGTTCTGAACGGCAGCCAGCACACAGCACACAAGATGGCGTGTTAGCTATCCCTACTTTAAGGAAGCTTTTGTACACTAATTGTCTCCATATCTTGGTTTGTAGAAGTATGTGCAAGTAGATTACTATTGGGAAATGTAAAAGTGAAGGGACCAAAAGAACACAAAGTACGCAATACAACAAACACAGTAACTTTGAAAGCCTTTGTTCCGTCTTCGACGCGTTGCATTCTGGCAGAAAACGCGAATAAAAACGAAGATAATGGTCGTCCATTCGTAAGACACAAAAGTCGAGAAGTCTATTGACACACTCCATGACCAAGAAAAGTGCGATAAAAACGCCAAGGATGCGCAAGCATCCCTATAGACGATCCTAATGGATTGTAAAGAAGAGAAATTACATCTGCTTCCAGCAGACGAAACTTGGTACAAACAACGTTGCCAAAATACTAAATGTAGAATTCAGTGTTTTAAATGTCGGCTCTGGTTGCCTGTTTTGCTGAAACACTCGACACGCCTTATTGATCTCTTCTTCTTTCTTCGCCTCCTCGATATGTACACGAAATACGGCTGAATATAAGTCAACTTCTTTGGCCCTCCTCTACATGTACACAGCAGCAGGCGCTTGATTTATATGGAGTGCTGCAGTGTCGTTAGGTACACATCTACTTAGTTTGATAAGTAAAACACCGATAGAAGGGTAATAACTGCTCTTACAGAAGCTACTTTAAGGGTTTTAGAAGTTTTACCATTAGGTACCATAGTTAAATTTCATTGCTAGAAACTTATCTAGTTAATTAGGAAATTGCCAAATTTTATACAACTTGAAAAAGTAGGAAATTAACAAGAATTCTGAATGATCCTAGGAGTTGATTAAAAAAGTATTGTATAATTAAGCGTTGTTATGTCTTGTAAAAAAACTGTAATTAATAGTTACTATAAAATACTTAAAAGTTAATAATTAATAATAAGACTCTTTGCCTATAGATGGCGCTAGGTGGTGTGTTTATGTTATACAATCGGTCTCGCTATTTCACATAATGAACTGCCTACGATTGTCAGCGTTTAATTTATCCAGATTCCAATTTTCGAAGCAGGTGCGTGTATATTTCAGTAAAGAAATTTTAAGAAGAAATTGTATTTCCAGTATAATATTACTAGGTCTCTTTATAGCTATACAGATGTCTGAAGCACGTGTTCCAGTATGAGGGTCTAGTAACGGGGTCCAATTTAGAACTGTATTACAATAATTTTGTTAAAAAGATTACATTTCCGATGCATTTTAGCTAGTTGCAACTGGATGGAGACAACCACTATGCCGATCGTTCAGCGAGCAGTCTTCACCCAGCGGCGAATGGTTGCTGACGGACATCCTCAGGAAGAGGTTTCCTGACGCTAATATCAAAGTGCAAGACATTTCAGGTAATTCTTTCCCGACTAGTCAGTTTGCTTAAAAACTAATTCCAAACAGCAACATTCTGTTTATTATTATTATTTAGCTGAGTACACTATCGTTTGATTAATTAGGTGGCTGCGGGGCCATGTACGACATCTATGTCGAGTCGGCCAGTTTCAAAGGTCTCAACACTGTCAAGCAGCACCGTCTCGTCAATGAGGCCCTCAAGGACCAGATCAAGGAGATGCATGGTCTACGACTGCAGACGTCGGCCAAATCCACATAGTCTGTCTTCATTTTGGAACATTGTGTGCGTACAACTCGAGTCTGGTAGAAATATAATGGTTGTATTATACAATCGAGTAACTGCTTTCTTCTATACCACTGAATGGCAAAACACTGACGAAGAACGACACTCTGTTACCCTTTTACATGGACAGAAAAATAATGTCTCGGCTGATTCTTATTTACACGGACAGTAAGGGAAACAAACAAAACTGGAAAACGAAAGAGAGAACATTGTACGTAGTAAACGCAAACTACAACGGGACGAGGTGCGTGGCTAAGACTTCGGCACGAACGATTTGTCGCTACCCGAGTTCTCCTTGCTGTTCATGGCTTGAAGCAACGAGGGTAGATTCAATCCAAATCCCAGCGGCGGCATTCCCGCCGCCAAGGAAGCGGAGTATCCCCGCTGCATAAGATCCTTGTAAACCTGAGCGCTGATTTCAGCAGCACTGGCTCCCGCTCCAGCAGCCGCTGCACTGGCACCAAACGGGTGAGCTTGATGAGCCAGCGGGTGTCCGTACAGATGCGGTGAGTACATGGAATAGTAAGCTGCTACATTGGGGTCTACGATATGCGGATAGAGCGGATTCTCTACAGTTTTGGGCGACGACTTGAGAGCTGTATGACTCGACGAAACCCCGTTGCTTGCTCTTGATGCATTACTACCTGGACCGATCGAATTCGAGGCCAGACTATCTACCATCTTGGGATAAGCGGGTGTGATGGTGACCTTATCTCGGCTGCTGTTTTCCTTCACATTGAAGCGACTTTTTTCTTTCAGTTCCTCCTTGACCGTTTTGAATGTCGACGCGTACCGGGGCGCAGGGTTCGAACCACCTTCAATTTTCACATTCAGACTGATATTGACGTCCGCAGGACTGAACTTTGCACTGCTCGGAGTACTCGGAGTGATTTCGCCATTCCCTTTGCCTTTCGAGTCGACCGGGGGTGGTTTTTTGACCGACGAAGCTGATGGCGAAGCTAACGCAGAACTGAGATCGAGGGAGGGCGGTGGCTTCACGTGCTTGATATCGCAGCCAGGATCTCCGTAGATCCTCCGTGTCGGTGCGAAGATCGACGGAGAGGCAGCGAGAGGTAAAGGCGGCCGACGAAGGGCAAACTCCATGGCGGCGAACATAGCAGCGGGATCCCTGAGGTTACTCCGAGCCGGGCTGCTGCCATCCTCGGTTGAAGAGTCGTAGACCAGTTCCGCAGGAAGCGAACTGAGCGGGGTGAGCGGCTTCTGAGCGTGAGCTGCTGGTGGAGGTTCTCTCGACTTCTGGTCCAATTCTGGTGTGATCTGGTACTGCCTAAATTTTTAAAACACACATTTTTCAGTCTTTATCTCTTCATTCTGAATTTTAATTTTCTCTTTTTCCTCTATTTCGATATTAAGAGTTTTTTTTTAAATTAATCTCTTTGCGTAATTTCAATTGTTGAGACTTAATTTTTTTTTCTTGCTCTTAACTTCAGGATAAATATTTCAGTAAATAAGTAAAATTCTGTGATTTAATTTAATTAGGAGAAGACACAGGTAAAAAAATAAATAAATAAACAAAATACTCTGAAAGGGGTAAAACGTACCCGAAATAACTTTCCATACGCCATTCGTCACATGTCTCTTGACGCCGTAATTAAATGACCGAAATAGAACAATATTTTTGGAAATTATCCCGATAGCTCCTCTCTTTCTCTCTCTCTCTCTCTTTCCCGCGACTTTACTTTTTTTGCTGTTTTTCCTAAAAACTGAAAAAGGCCAAACTGATTTCTATTTTAGCAAATTTCTCTTTTTGCTCTCCCAAGGGAGAAAACCGGCCACTCGGAATATCTTCGAACTTAACTTTCACTTTTCCCTCCCTTTTCGACTTTCCATTCCAACTAATAAACGGAGAGAGAACATTGGATAGCTCCTGCAATCATCTGAATGAAATTTGCATTTCATCTACAAACGATTCCGTTGGAATCTAATTAGCATGTAATACTTTCGGGAGAACACAATTTTTAATAATATTCGAACTAATATCATAAATATTTAAGCATTGACTGGAACTAACCGAATTAATACATTAATAACTGATTAACCATAAAATACGAAATATCGATAAAAATACCAGACTGTTGAAACTGTTAATTTTCATATCACAAGTTAATTAATAATGGGTGTTAACTGTAACTCTAATTAACCCATTAAAATACTGATAGGATAATGGTAAAGTAACAAATAACTAATTAATTGAAAAAAATAGCACTAAGTCTAATGAGGTTATAATAATAACAATGAATAATGGAATATTTAAATGTTATTAGATAATACGCACATTTCTTATTACTGATTTGAATATTATAATATATATTTAAACCGATATTCAAATACTGATTGGACAATCCGCAATTAACACTCGATGACTAATTAATCATAAGAGGTAAATGTTAAGACATCTGAATATAATAACTAGTCATACATGATAGAAATTTATAAGAATATCCGTGTGGTAGTAAATCAAGAATCAGTAGTTGATGATGATTAGTTGAATTGAATTAAAATACCTGGGATTATCCATAATGTTGCATATGACCGACGGTCTGGCCGTCGATGTAGCCACCAGTTTAGTGTGAGAGGGTTTCTTCTCGACCAGACTAATGTGAACTCCATCACCGCAATCGGAATGCAATTGGATTCCCTTCGTCTGATTGGCTGCTACGCGGTCAAGGTCGTTCAAGGCCGGCTCGGATTTGGGCAAGGTCACCACTTGCGTGCCGGGGTCAACTGAGGTCACCGATTCCTCGGCCACCGCGGGCGATTTCTTCTCGCTTCTGGCGCCGTTTTCACGAATCTGCACAGGAATGAAAGAAACACAAACACTGATAAATGAATCTGATTCAATTAATAAAAAATTATCAATGAAATATCAGCTGAAATGATATCAGTATCAAGCGTGAATATCATTTGAAGAATTACAAAAAAATAATAGGGAAATCAAGAAAAGCAAGATGAACGTTTTAGAGAGAAAAAAATTAAACAGCTGGTTAAAGTTAATTGATACGGTAATTAAATATTAAACGACAACAATAAGTAATTAATTAATTAACCACTGCTGATTTATCATTTGAATGTTAATTTTTATAAATGAACTGAACGATTTTATTAAATTCATGCCAGTCTCGATATCAGGATTCCGTCTCAATGTGCTTTGAAATATCGATAGTCTGGTTGATATCGATAGCTTAGGAACTCTCTTACTGGATCAATATAAACGATACCTGGCTTAAGTATCGATACTTTAACAGCAGCGCATATCTGCCACCCTATTGACAGATGACCGATAATTAAGATCGAATATCGATATTTCATACCAGCATCAATATGTAAGATGTAATATAAGTATCGATACTTAAAAGCTGAACACACCAGACACTCAGTAATCGATTAGTTACGATCGAATATCGATGCGTCATTACTACGACATGTAAACGTAATACAAGTATCGATATTTAACAGCTGAATGCATCTGTCAATAATCGATAGTTAAGGTAGAATATCGATATTTAAGGGAAAATCGATAATTAACACGGATGAAATACTACTATCGGTACTAAAGAGCTGAACATGCCCGCCATTTCCTTAACCAATAATCGATAATTGGCTTAAGTATCGATACGTAAAAACAACACATCCGACGCTCTACCATATAACAATCGATAATTGCGATCAAATGTCCACCCGAAAGCAACATCGATAGTTTACCCAAACTGAAACAAGTATCGATACTTAACTTATATCGATACTTCACTATCCATCAACTATCGACCATTATACGACAGATTTGAAGTATCGATATATCAAAGCACAAGCAAAATAAATCGGTCGGCTGGGTTAATTCGCAACTGAAAGTTGGCCATTCCGTTTTTTTTTTTTTGCAATTTTTTTTAAATTAATTAAAAAACCGCAAACCTCTCCGATTGGACGAGGCGTTAAATCGGTGCGGATGACAATTTTAAGCGGAGGAATGTGGCTCGAGGACGGGACGATTGGTTGCTCTTGATCCCGAGCCCCTCCGTCGTTTAAAAAATCGCCGATCCTTGGGAGCGATTCGCTTCCGCGCGGATGATCGACTCGCCCGAGCGGCTCGTGCGCCGGAAGCACGCTCTCGACTATGATCGGTGGCTGCTTTTAATCAATCGATTCTTGACATTACCATGTCGATTCCTTATTCACATGTTTACTTAATATGCACGTGTGTTGGTGTAAATATAACTATATTACCTGCACGTAGCTAGCTGGATATAGATAGATAGATACATAGATAGATAGATAGATAGATACATAGATAGATAGATAGATCGATAGATACATAGATAGATAGATGGATAGGTAGATAGATAGATAGATCGATAGATAGATAGATAGATAAAAGGACATCTACTGTTCTAACCCATCGATTCTTAACATTACGTTGTAATTTCATTACGCATGAATACTTATATGTAAGTCATTATTTACCTGTACGTCGGTAGATAGATAAAGATAGATGGTTGGGAAGATTGATAGATGGGTAGTTACGCAGACAGTTAGACGATAGTAAGAGTAGACAGGCAAATAGGTAGATAAGAACAGATGGATAGATAAAAGGAGATTGACTGTTTTAATCGAACTGTTACAGTAAATCGATAGTTAATCAAACGCTTGAATCACACTACGCATTAAACTCGAGAAGTTCGCTTATGACAGTTCGTCTACCGAACGTTAAGATGGCAATTCCACCAAAGTTCCACCGTGGGATACTGTTCAAGATGAACAGAATGTGGAACTTCGGTGGAACTGAGCTTTTCCGTCTCTTTTTGTTTCATAAGAATAAAGCAATTAACTTAATATTTAAAAACGTGATAAAAGATGATAATTTTACCTCGCTCTTAATGGAATCCTCCGGCTGGCCAATCACCTTGCGCCGCTTCTTGGGTGACACGCCCTCTTCCGGAAGCACCAGCAGCTGCTCGTACGGAAGCAGGAGCCTTAAATATACAAATTAAGATATAATTAAAGTTAATTGCCACAATCAACAGCTGGACTTAAATCACAAGAACAGAAATCATCATACTTAATGGCGTTTCAGTTATAAAATAAACATTTAACTTTAATGACATAGATTAAATTAATATTATCTTTGGAATTTACAATCTAATCAGGGAATATTTGAATCAAAGAGAGAAAATTTCAAGTTTTACTTTTCGTAATGTTTTCTAGTGCAGGTGGCCGCACTGGTGTTGCTGGGGTGGCCGCCCAGCTCGATGTAGATGGCCTTCCACATCTTCTTCGACACGGTTGCGTCATAGCCACCGGCGTGCTGCACTTTGACGAAGAATTCGTACAGGTCCACTAAGAACATACTTAATTTAATTAACTCATCTTGGTTAATTCAACGTATTCGTGTTCAATCTCAACACATAACTAATATTTCATTACCTATTTTAATTTTAGCCATTCATTTTAACAAATTCGTCGTATCCCTAGAAAGAATTCGCATACACTAATCTCAATTAAATATTATTAACGTATAATTAAAATAATGATAAATCTGAAATCAAATATAGATGTGTTAATATTAGTATGACGTGGAAAAATTCATCGGATTAGCTAAGTTAATTGATTCTTAATTTAAGTTTTATGTACATTGTTTGAATCCGAGGCTGGGTAGTCGTCCAATGGGCGTCCCCCGTTCCGCCATGAACTTGTGCAGCTTCTGCAGGAAGAGCTGCTCCACCTTGGGCCGGTCCGCCCAGTTGGTTGGATCCTCTTTATACGGCGAATCCTTCTGCTGTCATTCATCAAGAAATGATTAGTTTACATATTAGTAAGTAAAAATAAACTAATTAACTACCATGCACGAGGTGATTAACAACAATAACAACCATGAATCGATACAAACCGCTATTAAATTAATCCCCTTAATTAATTAATTAAACACGTAATTGCGAAAGTTAGATTGAGGGAATCACCTTAGAATAACACGATCCCGACGATTCCGACTCCAAGGATTCCGATCCCGGTGAAGCGCTACGGATCTTCCGCTTCTTCCTCGGTCTTCCTTTCCACTTGGGCGCTGTTCAAAATCACCAAATTCAATTCACCTTTTTTTAAATCTCATATTTAAATAATATATTTAACTTAATAACAATAATGATTATTATAATAAAAATAGTAATAATAATAACCCACCCAAATAATTGCAGACGAACGGATGATTCTCCAGCTCGACACAGTCGAATGTATCCTTGCAGAAGAAGATTTTGGTGTTGGGTCCGGGGCAGGATCGAGATCCCAGGGCGACGGCCAGTCCGTGCTGCATGTACTCCGGTTCGCAGCCTTCGTAGCGTTTCAGGGCGGCGCGGTAGCGGCAGTACGCCGGGTAGCTCAGCACGGTCACAGCTGACGTCACTCGATCCGATTCTACAGTTAATCGCGTTTTTTTAAAAATACATTTAAGTTTTAGTATAATCAAATTAGTTTTAAGATATTATGTTACGGTATTGCTTTCAATTAAACTAAATATCGCCTAATTATATAGTTGACTTGAGAATAGTGCAATTAAATTAACTATTATTCGAATTTAATAGTCGTACTCGATCCGATTCTCCATTTGTTTGATATGGAACTGTTTGGTTTGGGTTTATTACTTCACGGTACAATCTTAATCTGAATTAAAATTGATTTGGATTAATTAAGTAACATTCGACCCGATTCTACAGTTCATTTTATGATCTTTAACCAATTTAATGCAATCGATTCAATTAATTCAATTAAAGTTATAACGTTTATAATTCAGTCTTGATTAAATCATCTTAATTAGTTTATTAGGTTAACTTGTAAATAATGCGCTAAATTTGACTTTAATACTAGTTTCACATTCAGATTTCTTTGACATTTTGATTCTAATTCTGTTGAATCAGATTTATCGCGATAATTCACAAATCAAATCATCTTTAATTAACTATTAAGTAAAGTAACGATTAAGACGTCAAGATAACTGATGTGTTCAAGTGAATTTGACTGTAATTTCAGTTTCGTATTCGTTTCATTCCAGTACCGATCAAACCAAACTTATTTTTAAATAAATTAAACATAAAATCAGCTTAAATTAACTATTAATTTAATTCATAGTTAAGGGCTTCCAAAGGTAGTGTATGAATTATAATGTAACCTGTAATTTCAATTTCATATTTCTAATTTATTTAATTTGAATCAATCTTCCGATGGAA
>JAIQCU010001058.1:0-29673 GCA_022114935.1 Leptestheria dahalacensis | reverse complement strand
GTCGTCCGCCATCAATGGAACACACAGTGTGTTATCACCTAGCTCAGGGTCGCACTCGGTCGCCGACCTATCGGCTGCGCTGAGGAACAGTCGCGGTCTTTACGGACTCATCCCGCCCATGGTCGGTCGCAACTCCAACAGCCTCAGTTCTAGTGATCCCAAGCGAACCAATAACAATACAATCACAATGGGAAGCAGTAGCAGCTCACATTTAGAAATCTCCGATATCAAGTTGCAAACGCTGTACGACGAGTACCGGGACCCCCACGATGACTGCATCTCCGAGCATGGCATCTTGAAACTGTGCAGTGATTTGCAAGTAGAACCTGACGATTTCTCAATCTTAGTTTTTGCTTGGAAGTGCGAAGCTCTTCAGATGGGTAAATTAAGTCGGCAAGAACTATTTCAGGTAATTTTTTACGCGATGTTAATACTCAACTCATGTTGATGTTTTTTTTTAAACTATAATCTTTCTCGTTACAAATATATTTTCCCATGTATTCATAGGGTTGCCGTCGTCTGGGTGTCGATTCTGTCGGTTCCCTAAAAAACAAGCTACCCGAGCTGATTGGTGAAGTCGAGGATTCGGAAAAGTTCAGTGACATGTATCGATACGCCTTCCGATTCGCACTCGAGGCTGACAGCGGGCAGCGGTGCCTCCCCGTCGAAGTGGCCGCGTCGTTATGGAGACTAGTTTTTGCCAACAGGAAATCGACGCTACTCGACCTGTGGCTGGACTTCCTCGAGCAAAATCCTCCCCCGGTCCGGGCCATCCCGAGGTTAGATACATATTTAATGAAGATTGTGGCAGCTAACAAAATGTTGCATCTGCAGGGACACGTGGCATATGTTCTTACACTTGGTGGAAACTATCGGTGACGACTTGTCGCGTTACGACGACAGAGAGGCATGGCCGAGTTTGTTTGACGACTTTGTCGAGTGGGCCAACGACAGAGCCAATCAGAATGTCAACGTCATTATCAAGGAAAACAACTGAAAGAGATGAGAAAGAATGAATCAATAAGGATAAACTTCCATCGTGTACTTTTCACGGATTCTGTATGGGTATACGTCCTTTCGTGTATTGGTATTCAACGTTTTTTGTCGATTATCACGATTTTCCTTTGATTTTACTGTGGCTTTGTTTCAACTCCAAACTGCAGTCTCGCTGGTATGCAGGTTTCTCTCGCTCTGCGTAAAACGACATTATACTTTTCTAGATTGTATGCTGTGATTCACGAACTCACTTCGTTTTTTTTTTCCTTATTGGTGTTGAATTGATATGTCGTGCGTGAAGTTTCTCCCCGTGTGAGCTGAAAGAATTCAGTGACGATATTGAATAAAATTTAAGTATTACAACTGATTTCATCTTTGTTGCAGAACTTCGGCTAACACTGCCATTCAAACACTGGTGTGCAGATAACCAAGTGATTTTGAATGTAGTCTAGATTTAGGAGCTTGATTATTACGATGTAGAAAGTAGAGCCAGTGATAAAAGATGATGGAGTTTCAGCAAATGGACAGATTGATGGTGTAAACAACCGCTGAAGCTAAATTGAGTGCTTTAAAATTCAAAACTACGCGCCTCGTTGTACACCCTCTTCATGTTCTTAGACTGTGAACGGGCTGGTTGTTCAGTTATACGTAGATAAGAGATGAATGCATGTATAGGTAGATAGATAGATAGACGCATAGATAGGTAGACAGACAGATAGATAGAAATAGACAGACAGGTAGATAGATAGGCAGGCAAACAGTTGCATAGATAGGTTGATAGATAGATAGCTAGATATATAGATAGGTAGGTAATAGGTAGACAGATAGCAGAGATAGACAGAAAGGATAGATAGGCAGGTAGACAGATAGTCAGATAGAACAGATGGTTAGGTAGACGGATAATTGACAGACTGATGGATTGATAGATAGCCATATACATGTACATAGTTGGATAGATAGGTAAGTAGGTAGGTAGGTAGGTGTATCGACGACATATAGACGTAGCAGTGAAACGAGGTCGTTCACATAACAACCTTGCCTGGTCTTTACTACGACATAATACACCGTGTTTTGTTGACCGAATAAGGCCACTGTTACCATAGCAACCCCTATAGATTAGAAAAGGCTAGATGTTTTATGGATAGAACACAGTGTATTTCTCTGACCATTTGACAGTTAATGTGTGTACGAAATCGATATATCGACGTAAAAAGCCCGCCCGGATCCATATCAACTGGACATTATTCTTCATTTGTGTTTCAAAAAAAGCGACTCTTTGCTGTTTATACAATTGATATCTATAAGACATTCTCCAAATAGAATGCGACATTTAGTAAAATCCAAATGTTCCATGATGTTCCATGATCTTCCAGCGGGTCATCGGAAACGGCGAACTATGCTGGACCAAAAACTGGCTCTTGTGCTGCTTCCTGATTGGTTATCGATACCCGGGTACGGCGGTGGACCTATAATTACAATATAACTATAATATCTATAATAAAATATCTGAAACGTGATAAATTGTAATGAATTACGGTATTCTATACCAATGTCGTAATAAAGTCACAAAATGATCACAGTTTAGTCTAACCTGGGTCCTGCTGCTGTTGCTGCTGCTGCTGCTGCTGGCGGAGGAGATCAGCTGGAGTGATGCGGACTGCTTCTTCGTATGAAGGTGGTAAACTGCCAGCGATCGTCTCGTAATCGGGTGGCTTGCTGAAGGTCTCAGCATCGCATTCGTGCTGCTGCTGCTGCTGCTGAACCGGGACTGTTATGACGTGGATCGAAGCTGGTGCTGTTCCAATAATAGTGTCCTGCTTTTTTCCCCCCACAATGTTATTTTAGTGTTATATTAGACATTAAAAAGTTAAATAAACTTATATAATTAAAGCATTTAAATATATTTAGGTTCAAGTGTCTACCTTTTCAAATGATCTAAATTAATTAATATGATAAGAAATAGTTTTTGTGGTCGAATATTAATTGTATATAAAAGTACGTGTAATTGATTAACTTCAACAATTAACGTCAAATGATATAAATGTTGAATGCGTTGAATCTTACCGTATGTAAGGGTGAGTTCGAGGTTAGCCTGGCTAGGGTAAGCCAGCGACACAGGGCCACACAAATGCAGAAAACGCCGGCTAAGACACAGCCAACCCCCAGATACCGGATCGGTGCAAAGTAGTTCTGGGCGAATCCGATCCAGTTGCACAAGGCACCAGCTAGTAGTAATGCCAAGCCGTACCTGCCAATGCAAAACACGCACCGCCTGTATTAATATTCTTTGCGTTTACTGGAGATGTTGGAAAAATATGCGGTTGACATCATAGATTGATCAAAAGATAGATAGGTAGATAGGTAGATAGGAAAACAGACAGATAGACAGATAGATAGATGATAGATGGATATGCATGGATGGATGGACAGATGGATGGATCGATGGATCGATCGATAGATAGACAGATTGATAGTTAGATAGAAGATAGAAAGATATATAGATAGTTATATAGCTAGATATATAGATAGATTTTTTTTTTTAATTCATATTCGGGGGCATGCAGGCTCTCGCCCATGGCCCCCTTCTTCTTTGCTTGTGTCTTTTTGTAGTCTTTTGCACTGAATATAGATAGATAGATAGACAGATAGATGGATGGATAGATTATAGGTAGATAGATAGATGATAGATGGATATGCATGGATGGGTGGATCGATCGATAGACAGATAGATAGATGGACAGATTGATACATAGATAGATGGATGGATATATTATAGGTAGATAGATAGATAATAGATGGATATGCATGGACGGATGGATGGACAGACGGATGGATCGATAGACAGATTGATAGATAGATAGATAGATAGGCAGATTAATAGATAGACAGATTAATAGATAGACAGATTGATAGTTAGATAGATATTTAGATAGATAGATCGATGGATAAATTATAGGTAGATAGATAGATGATAGATGGATATGCATGGATGGATGGATGGACAGATGGATGGATCGATAGATAGATAGATAGATAGATAGATAGATAGATAGATAGATCGATGGATAGATTATAGGTAGATAGAAAGATGATAGATGGATATGCATGGATGGATGGATGGACAGATGGACAGATGGACAGATGGACAGATGGATGGATCGATGGATCGATAGATAGATAGATAGATAGATAGATAGATAGATAGATAGATAGATAGATAGATAGATAGATAGATNAGATGGACAGATGGACAGATGGACAGATGGATGGATCGATGGATCGATAGATAGATAGATAGATAGATAGATAGATAGATAGATAGATAGATAGATAGATAGATAGATAGATAGATAGATAGATAGATAGATAGGTAGACAGATAGATGGAGACGGATGAACAGATGGATGGATGGATCGATAGATAGATAGGTTAGATAGATAGATAGACGGATGATGGATGTATGGATGGATGGATAGATAGATAGATAGATAGGTTAGATAGATAGATAGATAGATAGATAGATAGACGGATGATGGATGGATGGATGGATGGATCGATAGATAGATAGGTTAGATAGATAGATAGACGGATGATGGATGTATGGATGGATGGATGGATGGATAGATAAATAGATAGATACATTGGTGGATACATAGATAGAAAGATAAGATTGAGATTGATAGCTGGATACATCATGCGGCAGTAGTTTCATTAATTGTTTTTCTTATGATAATATATATGGAACTTGATAATCTAATACTTAATAGTCTAATGATGATAGTCAATTAATAAAGTAACGTAAAGTAGTTACATTCATACAGAGTTATTATTTGTATAAAAACGTTATTTATTTTTTACAGATTTGATAATCCGTTTGTCATAACTTTAAATTTCTTGTTCAAAACCTTGGAGCATCAAAAGAGATAGACGTTAAGCCTTCAGCTATTGGTGACCTGGGTTTATAAGCTGCGCGCTGATTGGTTATTCACTCACAGGCAAATGGCGGAATGGAGCATATTGGCTGTAATTTGTTGTCTCTATCACTAATGCTAAAAGGTTATCAAAATCAATTGATAATGACACACATAGCATTTTAAGACATTGATGTCAAATACCGTATCAAATATGTTATATCAGATTACCTAACATGGTTGATATAATCATATCAAAGTATCGATGTGTTGAAATTTGCATATCATTCAACCATTGTTTCGGATTAACAACCAGTCCTTGAACCAGTTAGAGCACATGCTAGTTGAAACACCTTTTAAGTTTTATATAGAAACTATTTGAACAGTTGCAATTTCACGAATACATGGCACTTTTTTCATAACAGAGATAATACGGAATACAGAAAGTGTTGCAATAGCATAACTGAAGGGGCAAAACAAATGAATGCTGCTATCCGCAAGTTTGTTTTTGAGGATGTTGAATTGAAATTAACTTGGCTATTTAACCTGGAACACGCACTGCTTACTTATCCATTTTAAAATTCTTTTAAAGTTTATGGTTAAACTTTTCCGTGCCAGTATATCTTTAATCGCAATTAAAAATACTCAGTTTCAAAATTGAATCAAAGGTCGAAGGTCAATCAGTAATAACTTTATCTTGTTTCAAAGATATTTCGATCGATGATGAACGATAAATCTTCGCTTGATGCCAGTTTCTCACGAATATATTTCAGAGGGAATAAGTGATGTTTCCCAGGTCACCCCGCAGAACCGTGAAATGTTTCCTTTGCCCAGAGATGTTTATTTTGATGTCGCGGCGAAGCGAATTATTTTCGGTTCTCTAATGGAACCATTACATTTGAAGTATAATATAGCAGACGGTAACGCCTCAATTACATTTAAAATATCACGCATACACTATATCGACAGACAGAGATACAGACAGATAGACATACAGGCAGATAGATAGATATATAGATAGATAGATCGATAGATAGATCGATAGATAGATCGATCGATAGATAGATAGATAGATAGATAGATAGATCGATAGATAGATAGATAGATAGATAGATAGATAGATCGATAGATCGATAGATAGATAGTTAGATAGACAGATTGATAGTTAGATAGATAGATATGTAGATTGGTAGGTAGGTAGGTAGGAAGATAGATAGATTGATAGATAGCTTTTTTTCCCCAAGTCTTGGAAAGCTACAATCTGGTTTAAGCCTTCGTAAGTGACTTTCAGAAACTTTTAACGAAGCGCTGATGCGGTTGGGCAAATCGAGTTTACCTGTACATCCTGCGGAATTGGCTGCTGGCGTGCACTCGTAGCTCCTCGCCTTCCATGGTTTCCGGCATCCGCGACCGGCACACTCCCGTTCCTGGAAAACTGATCGACATGGCAATGTCGTCTGCTCTCTCTGTCACACCTCTTCTATATCTGCTTTAGACGCGGTTCCTACACATTCAAATTCAATAATTCAAATTAGAATAATAGGTGAATAATCATAAATAATAAAGATATAATATGATATGAATTTGTAGAGAATAGTGTAATGAATAAAAATGATATAATAAACAAATCAGTTAAATAGACAGAGAGATATATATTTAGATAGACAAGTATGGCTTGATAGATAGATAGATAAATAGATAGATAGATAGTTACACAGATTGATAGATAGATACGTGAATAGGTGAAATATAGTATATATATATAGATAATATAGTGAAATAGGTAAAAGAGTATACAGATAGATAGATAGATAGATAGATAGATGGAATAGATAGATAGATAGATAGATAGATAGATAGATAGATAGATAGATAGATAGACAGATAGATAGATACGTACATACATAGCTAGATAGATAGATAGATAGATACGTACATACATAGCTAGATAGATAGATAGATAGATACATACATACATAGATAGATAGATACATAGACAGGTACATAGATAGATAGATACATAGATAGATATAGATGGATTGACAGATAGACGATAGACAGATAGACGATAGACAGATGGACAGATAGTTAGATAGGTAGATAGATAGGTAGATAGATAAATAGACAGATAGACAGACCGATCGATAGACAGATTCTTAATTCAGATACGTTAAATGTCAAACTGATTAGAAGTTCCGTAACATATTCCAGACTTGATCGATATCAGCTTGACATCAGCTACAGGTATATACCGTGCTAATATATAACAGACGGGGGCGGCAACGAAAATCGGTCGGCAAATAAACAGCGACGAAAATGAACGCTCGAGTAGGTAGTGACGTCACCAAATGACGTCACGGCGACGTCTGAGCAGAACAGTTGATCGGGCGCGTCTTGGAATAATTCATACGGCTATGATGCCCTTCGCTTTGAGGATAGGGTTTTGAACCTGGGAATCCGTTGAACAGCGTAAAATGAGGTTGTTTTCTTACGAGTGAAGTACGTGGGAATCTTTACTGGTGTTGAATGTTAAGAATCTCAGAATCTTGTCGAAAAATCATCCAATGGAAACGAGCTGGAAACTCTGAGATAACTAAATACAAAGATAGATAGTTACTTAGATATCAAGTAACTAATCTGATTTACCCATTTATCTGAATCAACGATAAATAGGTAAATACATAAATAGTTAGTTATCTACAAACTAACTAACTTAATTTACTAATTCACACTGAATTCAACTTGCTAGTAGTATCAATAGCTAGAAAGATAGCTAGATGGAGGGATTAATAGACAGTTAGACTGTTAGATAGATAGGCAGATAAATGGATAGACAGGCAGTCAGGAAGAAAGATAGATAGATAGATAGACACCTGACAGATAGATAGACAGAAAACTACGTATATAAAAAGGTAGATAGCAGGATAGATAGCCAGGTAGATAGATTGATAGTTATATAGATAGATAGATAAGTATAGTTAGCCAGTTAATCAGATAAATAGGCAGACAGATAGACAGACAGAAAGATAGGTAAAAGGATAGATACATAGATAAAAAGATAGTTAGCAAGACAGGAGTCAGATAGATAGATAGCATAGATGACAGATAAACAGACAGAAAGCTACCGTAGATAAAAAGGTAGTTGGTGAGACAGTTAGTCAGATAGATAGATAGATAGATAGATAGATAGATAGACAAACAGACAGATAGATAGATAGATGGAAAGAAGGAAAGGTAGACAGATGGGTAGATAGTTACACGGGTAGATAAACTACCCAGTCTTGGACAGAAACCATGGTTTCCTCCAGGAAGTAGATCTAAACTATATTTTCATCATAAGTATCACATTTACTGCCTAAATTAAAACTATTAAAATACACGTGTTGTCAACATGTCCTTAACTCGTTCGTATAAGCCGTATTGTGATACATCGATAAGAAACCGGTTCATAACAGATTACTGTCCAAGAAGACTGTGCACAGATAAGATAAGTGAATTAACTCTACGACCTTGTATTAAAACCTGACGTCTTCTTCGATAACATTTTATAGCGATAAACTTATAGCTCTACCCTTCGGGCATGATTCTGTAACGACTGAAACGGTACCACAGCAAGGCACTTACATCTGACTAGTCTTTAGGATTTTATTTTGGCCAAACTAACAATCCGATTTGCACGAAACTTGACTAGCGTATAAAGTACTATCAGTGCTACATTCAGTATTTTTTTGGCTTTTATATCTGTGAAAAAGTGGCTGTCATAAGCGATCAATCTAATCTAATATGATATGGTGAATTTTTGTAACTGAAAGTGAGTACGAATCCACTAGTGCCCAGCACACTTCCTAGATATCTGTTTACAAGGAACGACCTTGCCGTCGGCGTCCCCTGAGCTCTCCATAGAAAGTAAATCGAAAGTTTTCAAGGTTCTTCTCGTCTCGGGTCTCCCATTCAAATAACACCCTTCCGTGTAAAAAGAAAAAAGACGCCTTGCCGACCGAAACGTGAAACTTACATCTCGTTGCGCAATAGCAGTTCAGCCGAGTCCGAATTTCGACATTCACACCATCAAACTTCCAACTTTTAATTCAATCAACTTTAAAACAATCAGCATAACTGAGTTAAGTATTAAAAGATTCGCTAATATTGAATGTACTGGTTGACCTTACCTTGGATGGATCCCTTTGTGTGTGTACGAGCACTCAACTTGGAATTTAATGTTTAAAAAATAAATAAAGACAGCAACTCGAGTCTCGTTGAAAAGTGACCTCAGACGACAGCCATGTGTGTTTTTTTACGTCACATGTGATTGAAATTAATCCCGCGAAAAGGCAGCGATGGAATTGGCAGGGGATTGTACTTGTATGGGACTAGATTTGGTTAAGAAATGAGTGCAAAGTGCCAGAAAACGGTCCACAAGACCAGCGGGCCTCCCAGTCGAACAACGACTAAAGGCCATTTGGACGAGGCGCATGCGCGTAGTACGCTCCTCCATTATTTATTTACTTTCCTTTTTTTCCCCTACTTTTATTTTTAAATTTTTTCTTTAATTTCATTCAAATTAACAACTTGTCGTATTATTTAATTGCTTAATTTCATTATAAGAATGCAAACTTAGCCTAAGTAAATTGTAATCAACTGGCGGTTGAATAATTAATTATAATTTCTCATCCCACACACGAGAAAAAAATTAATATAAACGCTGTACATGTACACACGAGACCCGGCTACAAGTGCAGGAGCGACCAACACCAAGAAAAAATCGATTTTTTAAAAAATTCAAAATAAAATAGGAAATAATCCCCCCCTTGGGGAAAAAATTAAATTCATGGCAATAATCACAATATTTCTTCTCTAAATAAAATAATTCATTTTTTTCCTCCCCATAAACGATAAATCGTAAATTATTTCTATATTATTCTCTTTTAAGTCGGCCGGATAATTTGTCCCCCTAAGATAATCCCCCACGCAGATTAAATTCTAATGAAGGATTATTTGCTATTTAAATGGGGGGAAAGGGAATGATTTTAAGGGAATTCATCATCAGAACTAAGTAACATGGTTTTCTCAGTGAATCCCGGTCTGAGGGACGATCCCGGTACTGCGCTGTTGAACGCTGCGGATGCGGCACTCGATGTGGACGGCGGCGGATGCAATTGAGGCACGTGCAAGGTCGGATTCTCCCGCAGAGCAATGGCTGGCTGCTGCGAACCACCTGGCCCCGATGGGGAAAATGAATCGTCAGGGTCAAAGTTGGTCCTTCCGTGTCGGTGAGCGCTCGGGCCACCCACGCCTGTGGATAAATTTTGAATTTAATTTCCAACAACTTGAATGAATTAACTGGATAAAGAATAACAGCACAGTAATGGTAGTTCAACTTCGATTTTTTTTAAATAAGTAAATCGATATACAGGAAGTAATTGAATACTAATTACACTTGTAAAAAGCTTATTGCTTCCTTGATATCAGGGTCTTGCAACACAATATACGAGATTATAATAAAGTAACCACATAATTATATATTATGTAATTGTAGATGTAATTTTATTTCACAATCAATTAGCTAATCAATTAATCAATAATTTTAATTATCAATTATAAAATCATTCATTAATCTTAACTTGTTTGATTTGAAACAGAGAATTCTGACTGGACTGTTTAAAAATAAGAGGTACAATTTCAAAGACGCGTAAATTAGATTTAAATTAAATTAGACTAGTATTGTGATTTAAGACAGATATACTTAAACTAATTATCACTATACAATTAGCAAAACTATAGAATTCATTACATTATCAAATATTAAATTTAACTGTGATTATCTGTCAATGGAGACGCGTTTTAATTTAAAATTAAGTTCGATATAAGGGTGGAGTTTTGAAATCTGCTCACTTGAACTGTACTGTGTGTACTGCTGATACTGCGGATGGAAATTGTGGAAGGCGTCAGTGACAATGTCCTTGGGATTCACCGTTTCCTACACACCAAACACAGAATCAATAAAATAATTCCCACGCTTCATTATTCTATTCTTTAAAAAAACGCGACAGGATTAAAAAATTAAATACGATATCTAATTTTAATACAAGGTAAGATTTTACTGAGGTAATATGTAATAATATCAAATAAACTAAGAAAATCAGAAATAAATTGGTAAATAACAATTAATAATAAAACTACCCGATAAATTAATAGGTAGCAATCCGATAAATGAAAAAGAACACTGCCTAATTACTGTCCACGCAGAAAGTGCTGAAAATTTACTTTAAGGCTACTGGATATGCTCTGCATGGTGACGGTCCTGCCCTGGCCCTCGTTGTTGCAGTTTCGGGCGTAGACGGAGTAGGGGAACGCGTAGCGGAGGGCAATCGATGCAAAGAACATTTCCACGCAGACCAGGAAATTCTGGTATCCGGCAGCCACGGTACCGGCGGAAGTCAAGGGAACGCCATTATCGCCGTAAATGGGAGAAATCACTTCGGTCGTCTCCAATATGGCCAGCAAAACACCTGACACCCACCAATACAAATCAGTTGGGCTCCAAATAGCATTCATACTGCATCGATTCTAATGACATCAGACTAGTCTTCAATCGATACCCATTAACCTATTATGGGATTTCAATCATTATTTCCTTGTATCACCTAATATCATGAATACAATTAACTTAATTCTGACTACTAACGGCGTATTTTAATTAATGGTACTAATTAATTAACCAATGAACTAAGGCATATATTGCAGAAGAACGCTATTAGGATATAGATATTACGTAATCAAGTTGATTATTATTTCTAATTTCACCTGCTCATTTCGTTCAGAACGATACAAGTGAGAATGCAGATGTCTATTAATTTACCATGTGAAATAATTAAGTTTTATCTGTGTTAATTCAGACCTTGCCAGAACGAGAGGAAAATGACGGATTTGATGATGGCAAACTTGAGGATGGGGTCGAACGGCGACAGGAGATCCCGGGTGGCGAAGTAGAAGAGGAAGAGAGCGTAGAGAGCCAGTGTGATTGACACGTTGTAGATGATGGTCACGTACAAGTAGCCAGAGTGTGGACTAGAAAATTTCAATTATCTATTATTAGTGTCTATAATAGCATAGTTAGCACAAGTTCTTAAACAATTATTCATTGACGAGATACATGTTTAATAATTTAATTGAAAGTATAGAAAAGGCAGTTATTAAATTTACACGGACAGCGTCCGGCCGATACACCCCGTAAAAACTTGAGTTTGAAAACAAGTTTACCTCCAGTCACCATCCGAGTACAATCCTTGGGTCTGCAAAATAATCGTAATGAAAGCCATTGCGGGTTTAACGGCGCAGAACTGCAGTGTGGCCTGTTTGCAGAACCGCAGAAACTCGATGGAGTACTGCCGCCTGGCCAAACAGCATGTGCAGTAAAACCAGCTCGACCTTTATAACATAACCAATTAAGGGTCAATTCAAAATAACTCGACTTAAGCTAAATGAATTTAAAATCTAGTATTGAAGAGGAGAGTAGGAACGCGTGATACCGAATAGGTTTCCCTCGAATCTCGCTCATGATATTGCCTTCCCCGCCCAGGTACTCGTAGCAGAGACTTAAGAAGCTGTAGATGACGAAGGCCTCGTAGCAGTCACGGAACGTGTCGAAGTACACGTAATAGCTGTCGTTGTTGAAGAACATGAGTGAGAGCCAAGACGTGAAAGCGTAGATCGGGACGATGAAGAGCACTCGGACGATCCAGCGCTGTTCGGACGGATGCGTGTAAAACCTCAAGTGTTTGTAAATCTATAAATAAAACCTTCATAATTATAGTGTATCGTACTGACGACCCATTAGAAAATGAGTCGTAATCGCAGTGCATTTCAAAATTGCAAATGCAGTTGTTAGTCGTTCACGGTTCTACCTGATGACAAGTAACAATAATAGCTGCCCAAACAAAGGCACCAGCGATTCCCTGAGCGGCCAACGTCTGCAGGAACATGGGATTCGTCGGCGGGATGAGGCCCCCGATCGTCGTCATCGGGGGCGAGTGTGTAGTGTCCGGCTGGAATGTGATGTTATCGAAAGCTGTGGCATTCTCCACTCCCGTGACGTTTTCAAAGGGCAGGCTCGGACTTGTCGAATCGATCCCGCTAGTGGTCCACGTCTGAGCCGTAGTGCTCGACACTGTGCTCTGGCCGAGCGTTACGTTATCCATCGCTGTTTACTGCCAATGTAAATAAATATGTGTACGGCTAACGTAGACGCAAATCACACTATGTTGTCAGACGGAATTTATGGGAAATACCACGTTGAATTATTAAAATGTAAAAATTCAAGTAGAGGAAATGTTTTCAGTTAAAAGAATGCCAAGGTTAAGGTGCAAGGCAAACGGCCATAAACCGGGGCACTTTCGTCAGAAAACGGGAAAACAAAGAAAAATTCTTGAGGGTTTTCACCAACGAACGCGGTATTTTGAATCTGTAGAGCGATGAAATTCTAACCAACTTACCAGTCGAATCTAAAGAGAAAGCACTTGGTCAACAATTGACATAATAATCTAAGACAGTATGATTAACTGGGGTAAATTTCCGCGTTGTTATCTCAGTGTTTCCATCAGCTTTCGATAACCTGACGGTCGTGTTGACGCACGATCCAGCATTGCCAGTTCAATTATAAAAAAATAATTAAATCAACCAAAAACTGTATTTTCTTTGGTATTTAATTACATTTACAAGTTAATAATAACGATAGATTCATAATAATTGTTATTTCAGCTATTAAATTTGTAATAACAATAATTTTATTGCGTTAATATGTTTTCAATTTATTTATTTTTTTATATTTATTGACTTGCACTGAATCACCAGGTCGATTTTCCGTACATGTCAACAACTTACCTTACAGTTAATAGAATTAAGGTTAGTTGCCTTTAATTATATTATTTTAAGACTTGTAACCGAATACTCGAATGTAAGTTTTTTGTCTGTATTTTTGTAAATTACAATTTTGACTTGAAACTTATCGTATAACGTGTAATATTAATTGATACATAACCTAGGAATTATAAGTAATGTGAATGTCTTGTATAACATAATTATTATATTTATATCCTTGTCAGTGCAGTAGCACTCGGATTTTAAGAAGATATCAACTGATTTTTACGTCAGTGGAGGTATAATATCAGAACTCTCAAGGCCAAGTGCATGCTCGCAGAAAGCCAATGAAAGAAGTCGCAAGTCATCTATATTTCTTGAAAACATCTCGTTTTACGTTTGATTGTTAGGTGTTTACCAGTTGATAACAGAGGGACGAACGGTGGGAACATCTGTTGAAAGCGTCATTTGCGATATTTGCAAAATCATGGCTGATATCTTTAGGATACGATCCAATCCCTTTGGTTGAATTCCTCGTATTCGCAAAGCACGAACGCTTATTGGTTGCATTCAACTGTGTACGCAATTCATGTACCTCGTGACCGTTACCACAATTTTGAGTGCTTATATGATTAGACAGTCAAATAGATAGACAGAGAGATAGATTGTTGGATAGAACGATAGATAGACAGACAAATAGATAGATAGATAGATAGATAGATAGATAGATAGATAGATAGATAGATAGATAGATAGATAGATAGATAGATAGATAGACAGCGTAGTTAGATAGACAGACAGGTCACCACTAGTATACTTGTCTTCAGGCATTCTAAGGCGTTTCTATCGACCATCTCAGTTACCGCGCCCTCTTATAACCATTTCCATTCTTCGTTTTACCCAGGCCCTGCCCAGGGACTAAACCTTGTCATTCCATAATTACCTATAGGTTCCTTTCCTCGTTTAATTTCACTTTCTACATGCTTTTCCAGGGTAGGAGAGAATCTTTATATTCCTGCTGTTAATGATGTTACACGAGACGAGGCGCGGCCGAGGAGGAATCTCAAAAAAAGCCCCGGTAATAACGACTGACATCTGGTCTTCTTCTTCTTCATCGCGCTCGACAGGGACAGAAATGAAAGGAACCGCGGCGAATAGGGAGAATTCTGATGAAGGGAAAAACGGTTCCATGCCTGCAGCCATTCAAACGCTCTCTGTTCCACAATGCAATACACAATCTCGGGTATTCTTATATCGAGAAAAGACACGGTGAACGCGCTGGACACCTGTTACACTTTGGGCGATCGTTTTTGACATTCCACGCGGTTCCCTCCCCGCTTGTATAACGTACTTTTGACAGTCTTATAACATGCATATTCTAGTATATATACCGGTCTTCAGTATAACTAGCGACATAGTATTTTCTTGTTAAAATCCTCTGTTATCTATCTATACTATCCATTCTATTAACGATATCACAAAGACCCATAGAACGGTATTACCTACTTGTTCCCACCACCTGATCCAAATATTTAATAAACCGTTACAAAATCACATATTCTCCCACACATTATACTCGTATAGAAAACGACTCAAAAGCTAAAGTTCTGTCCCGAATTAAATTTTACACAATGTGATTCTTAAAAACTATGAGATAATACGGTTAGTATGGATTAGACACGTTAGGAATTTACGTAAATCAATAGCAGATAACTGAAGACTGATATCATGTTTATAAATAGAGATTTCTAAAAGGTCAAAACATGACTAACCTAAATCATGGATCCTAAGATTACGTAATAGTAATTAATAATACATACTTTAGAATGATATAACTAAACCACCACTACTATAACGATAAATCTGTCAATAGAAAAGACATAAATAGAAATTTCCAAATATAATTTACTTGGAATTGTAAGGGAAGACCGTTAAGATTTCGACATCTCTCCGACCCTTAGATCAACAGTTGGCCAACCCCTCAGTTTATTATGTTCACAACAGGTTGTCGTAGAGGTTATTCCCATGAAAACTGTGACTGAAAGGAAAAAGAAAGACAGTCAGCAGAGGGAAGGAAAAAAAATACAAAACCGTTATATGTGGATTATGGTTTTCCTTTACCGACCAAATTACAGCCGGGTTTGGGGTCACACCGAGGGTCTCTGACCTTCTTACAAGGGGTCAACAAAGGTCACACACCCTTGTTCCCATCCATAAGGTGACCTAAACCTACTTGCAAGTCACGTACAGTTTAGAGCAGGAAAAACGGTTCTGAAATGGTTATAGGAAACTATGAATCTCTTTAACTTTAGAATTTTATTTTGACGAAACTAATGATCCGATTAAAATGAAACTTTACCAGTGTATAGAGTACTAATAGTACTACACTGGATATTTTTTAGGTTGCTATAACTTTAAAACTGTGGGAGTTATAAGCAAATAACGTTTCCCCAGGAAAAGCTCTTATTTATTGCTCACATACAAGTCTAAGAAGGAAACAAACTAGTATTTTTTCTAGAGACCTAGATTTCTCTTTTGAAATAGGAAAGGAGAGGCTAAAAAATGACTGGTTCCTTTTGTTCTCTAAAACCGGACATCTTTAAGCGAGAACTGAACAAACAAGATGAGAATCTGCCAACATTTTACGACCGACGTGCAAAAGATTTACAACAGAGAATAGAGTAACCGCTGCTGAACTTAAAAAATGGCGAATGACTCATTTTCCCTTGTTTTTAGTTTACCCTGAAAAGGGATCCACGTTTACTTCAAACCAAGTTTCAGTACGGTGAATCATATTGACCCTGACAAGTTGTTAGTTTGGTATTGATTAGATGAAATTGTATCAAATTTAAGAGCAGATCAGTATTCATTTCAACGTTATATGGTTTGAAGTAATATGACTCGTTATCTGAATTCCAAGCACGTCTTTTTGAGATAACGTGTAAACTTATCATTCTGGTATTATAGAATTTAGTGAATGTTATCGCGAGTTATAACCTCCTTAAAATGTTTACTTGGGTTCTAAGTTCATTATGAGTAAGTATGTATGAGTCAGAATGGAAACAATGTCAGTATGTGATAACCCTGTTAAAAGCTAAACGTTTCATCCATTGGTTTAGAAATTAGTTGATGTGGGTCAAAGTTCATCGATACGTTAATTTAGCAAGTTATAAATTACTTAATGTAATAAGAGCAATATAACAAGTTATAATGTAACGTATATCATTAAGCTGATCAAGTCTGAGCTACTGAATCGTGTATTACGCGTCACTGAATTCGTCAATTTACTTGAAACATACTGTGTGATTTGGCTTCAATGCTGAACAAGCCTCGTACAAAACATGGACCTCTAAGAGCCATACTGAGGTTTGTTGCTATGATAAACCGTAAGAGTGTACTTAATGGTATACTGAATCATGCAGAGTCATATTGAATTTTTTAGAGTCAGGATCTTATGAAAAGAGCTAAACATACTGGGATATGATTCAAGCTCATCATGGGTCAAAGCTCTAGTATCGGTACAAACATGGACACAGAGTCATAATCCCGTAGAATGCACTATACTGAATCATACTGAGTCATACTGAGTCATACTGAATTTCTGATGTCAGGTCTAATGACAAGAGTTGAACATACTGGGATATGATATTCAAGCTCATATGGGTCAAAGCTCAAGTATCAGTACAAACATGGACACAGAGTCATAATCCCGTAGAATGTATACTATACTGAATCATACTGAATTTCTGGAGTCAGATCTTATGACAAGAGCTAAACGCACTGGGATATGATATTTTCAAGCTCATCATGGGTTAAAGCTCAAGTATCAATACAAACATGTACACAGAGTCATAATCCAGTAGAATGTACTATACTGAATCGTACTGAATTTCTGGAGTCAGGTCTTATATGGCGTCATTTGAGAGTTCATCACAGAGGTCAAAGCTCAAACAGTCCTCGGTACAAACATGGAGTCCTATAGGTTTGTCATATCACACTGAATCTTAAACTATAGCCTTCATAACGAAAGATTTATGAAAGGGATAAACCAACTTACCATTTCCAGACGACATATATAATAGAATAATAATCAATAAAAATATGAGTAAAACATAAAGATAAAAATATCTAAATAAATAAAAAAAAAGAAAAATATAAATTTCGAATCCGAAATCCGAATCCCGTGCGTATCCTTTCAAGATAAGATGACTCTCATAGCCGCATAACCTTGAAAACTAACCGTCCCCGATCTTCTTGAATCACGTATACAAGAGCGAGAAGTAAACATCTTGTTTTTTTCTTCTTCTTCTTCGGTCGATGGCTGCCTTTTAGATACACGAAAAGGAAAACATGATTGATGAAGGCTTTTGGTTACGGCTTTCAAAACGCGTCCTATAACAACAGCAAAGAAGACCACACAGCGAAAAAGATTCTTAAAGATTCTTGCCAAGATTCCTCAAGTTTCATTATCCGCCGTCACAAGGGAAGCCTTTTCATCCGGTCATTTGCGATACAGTAAGAACTGGTTATGTGTTTTGCCTTTCACCAGTAGGAAAATATGGGTTCGGGAAAAACTCAGGTCAAAGTTGAAAGTCGTCCTGTTTTTGAATCTTTAACATGTTTAAAGAGTTGCAGACCCCCTTCAATCTTGTCGTCGAAAATCCCTTAGTGCGTTTACGGTATACGGTACAAAGATCGATTTCTAACTTACCTAAAAAGTAGAATACCTAACAAGTAACTAACGCAAACTTAATAAAATAAAATATAGATTCATTTTTGATAAAATACTCTTAACTTGTGAAATCTACATTTCGATATGTCAGCAAGACGTTAAAGTAGGACTTACAAATTAAATAGTACAAGTTGATAAATGCCGACAGCACATTTCAACATGAACCGGTTTCCTTCGAGGTTTTCGTCATTACGATCTGAGTGGAGTTAGTATTACAAAGTGCTTGCATAATAGTTGCCATTGAAACAAGTAAGACAACATCTTTTTTTTTTGGTCTAAAATCACGTTCTCCAGTAGAAAGAATGACCAAACTGAACTGTTTTCTACTGGAAAAACGAGTTTTACACGGTTTGCTGTTTAGCAGCAACCCGCTACTTTTCAAAAAAATTATGCGTAACGTTCTTTTAAAGCGAAACCTTGCACGTGCATCGATGATGCGGTTAATAAACTAACAAATAATGCAAACTATTAATGAGTTACTGCTAATTAAGCAAATGCATACATAACATCACATATTATTTTATATAATTAACCCACTTTTAGCCGAGCCAAGATACTATATGACAGTTAACGTTTAACCTTTGAAAGAATATTTTTAAAGAGAAAAAACATGGGGATCTTCTGTTTGTTGAAAACGGTTCTTCGCTTTAAGAAAAAGAAAAAAGAAAGTGAAAAAGAGATTAAATAAAAAAATCCATTAATTTTCCAGTCAGAAGGTACACGCCCTGCAAGTTTTGCCCCCAACCCAACAGGGATTCTCGCTTGTATGCCTCACAACTTCCAAACCTGATCACTAAGGGGTTCGCAACCACTTCCAACCCAGTGGAACAACAGTGGAGCAATTGTGGAACGACTGGAAACCGGTGGAATTTCAACCTCACTAATAAGATTCCATCACAAAGCAATCTCTACTGACTTTTTCATCTGTACCACTACGTTCCACTTGTTCCACAAATCAGCTTCAAATGATTCAGTTCCAGTAGTTCCACTGGAAGTTCCACTATGCATAGCCAAGCACTTGCCTTAACCGAAACCCAGCCCAAAGGTGTATCGTATTTCTTCAGTGGAAAGAAGTAAAGTGTGTCATGTGGCCAGGGTTTGGTGTTCGAAGGCGAAGGAGGGAAGAAAATCCCCATGGCTAAAAGTTCTCCGATGACTTGGCACCATAAAACCACGAGGGGGGTTCGCAACCTGTTGAAACTGACTTATCTTTGGTATGAAATTCCCACGCGAAATGTTCAGCTGGGAATACGTAATACCCCGGTATTAATCGAGGTCATGAGGGTGTGAAAAAGCCGAAAGGTTGGCAGGCTAATATATTTGCCCCAGAGGCGATTTCAATTCGATAAATACGCCGATTAGGATCTTCAAAAAAAAAGGGAAGAAAAGCTCCGATTCTGACCATTAGAAAAAGTGTTTTGATTTTGTATTGAATGTATAAAGTATGACGGCGTTAACGGCGAATGTAATACATCAACGACAGAAAAATATCACATAGATATCGTCCAAATCTCCATTGAAAAAGACACTCATTGCTATTTACATGTAAACAAGGTCAAAAACAGGGCAGGGTTTTGTATATGAGACACGGGCCATCACAGAGATAACATTAACGAAGCTGAGAGTTTTTAGTTTTATTCATTTTCTGTATAAAATAAAATTCAAGAAGAAGAACTGAGCAAACGGAGTTTCCATGCTGCCTGGCATCTAGTTTACATAGGAAGCTTTCAGCTGTCTTTGGTGGGGAGAACGGCAAAGAGTCCGCGGAATGTTCACCTCATCTTTTTGCGTCCGTGTTTTGTCAGCTTCTTGCGCTTACTGGCCATTTCATAGAGAACGTCTAAACCCTCGTCGAGACCCTCGCCCGTGACGGCGCACGCGGGCTGGATGTGGTAGAGGTGGTTCGGCCCCAGTTCGTTCAAACCGAGGTGCTTCTCGATTTCTTTGGGCTCCTTAGCACCAGGGAGATCTTGTTTGTTCGCTAGAATCAAAATCGGTACCGTTGCGTTCTCGCCCGTCTTCACCGTCCGCAGAAGTTCCATTTTGGCCTCCTCCATGCGTTCCACGTCTACCGAGTCAACGATGAAGACGATGGCGTCCGTGCACCGAGTGTAGCTCTTCCACAACGGCCGCAGCTTTTCCTGACCGCCGACATCCCAAACGAGGAACTGCGTCCCCCGAGCTTTCCCCGAGAGCGCTTTGATCTTCTCACAGTTGAAGCCGATCGTCGGTGCCGTGTTCATGTACTGGTCAAACTTCATCCTATAGAGGGCGGTCGTCTTGCCCGCGCTGTCGAGTCCGAGCATCACGACGTGCATCGTGTGCGCTGTCGGTAGAGAATCTAATAAAGATCCATTCTTGCCCATATTGGCACCCATAGTTCACTTGTCAACTAGCGTCACTAACAATAATTCACTACGTCTGCGTCGTATCTTTCATCCACTTGTGATACAAAGGATTGAATTCACCATCTTCAATACTAATGCCCCACAAAAATGGCTGTGTAGTCCACACGAGTTGACCTTGTTAAATTCTAACTGCAATTTAATAAAACTGTCTTGCAACCGTTAACGCGGGAAAAGGGGGAGTAGCACAAACTACGACTTGACGGCTGCTTAACTGAAAATCGAATGCAGACGAAGAAAGTCCCGTTTCCTTAACAGATATGCGCCTTGTCAGGTTGAATTGGATGTCGAGATGGAACCAGCAGATGGCGTGCTACGCGTACGCGTTGCTGTGTTTAAACTCGGTTTGAAATGCCTGTTATCTGTTGATATGTAAATTCGTAAATTCATCTATGTAATAATTAAGAAGCTAATTTAACTACTAATTAGGTAATCAAATAACTTAATAAAAAGTATTATACAATTAAACTTGTTGGCTATTATTCACATAATCTAAAAGTTTCAAAAGCTTAATTTTCATTTTAATTTTGATTTTATAATTTAATAATCAGTTATAATATAATGAACTAATAATGGAAACAAAATAAGTACAAAAAAACAACATCAAGAATAATATTTATTATATGATCGATACTGTGGTTTTGCGTTAGATGGCGCGATACTAAGTTTCGTCTGCTTTCAGAATACCAAAACAAACGTGGGTTGAACAGAAAACCTGCGTGCAAATTGATTAATATCATGAAATCAATAACAAGGATCGGTTATTATGTATTAAGACACAATCTGCTAAGCAACTACACAAAGCATATTTCTCAAAACCGATGTTTTGGTCAGGTAGTTATTATTAAGCATTTGTTTAACGAAGAAATCTTAACACCTCTTGTGTTCCAGTGGGTCACCGCAACAAGAAGTTATTCTACCGCTTTTACCGAAACGTCAAAGTTGCCGGATACCGAGAAGCAGCGGGAAGTCGACGACAGGTCTCCTGCGGACACGGTCTTTGAATTCCCGCGGTACGAGTCTCCGTTAACATCTGAAGACCAGGAAAAGGTTTTACAAGTACTGAATACTGCCAGCTTAAATGAACTGGCTGACTACAGGTAATTAAGCAGATTGATCATGTTCTGTACATTATGTTGTAATCAATTAACTTTAAGCATTTAAATTAATTCTGTGGCGTCTATACGCAGTCTCTCAAAAATACGAGCAAAGAGTCTGGTATCGTTCCGTACCAAGCATGGGGATTTCCAGAGCCTCTCTGACATTATGCTCGTCGATGGTTTCGGCGTATCGGTCGTCGAAAAGCTGTGCAAGCACATTATTGGTGATGACAAGAAATCCAAGCGTCTCGCGGAACCAATGCTCGTGAACCTCGTAAAACCGGGCGCCGCTATAATCAACCCAGAGATTGGCGACGAGCAGCGGGAGAAGGCTGCGACCCTTCTTGGTGTTGAAATGACCCCGCTGAACGTCAGCTGGGCCAAAATCAACCTCAGCACGAATCAAGTTATGGACTGGGGGTGCAAGCCGCTCTTCACGGATGATAAACGAGTCAAGGAAACGGTCATTCTCGAAATGGTACCCTCTCATTACGATGGCTCTTAAATTCCCTTAAAAGCCAATATGATTATCAAGTTAACATCTGAAATTGTCAGGCTCATCACATACACAGACAGTTGCCCAAGTCGGACCTGTACGCTTTCGAGGAGAAGAATTTCCGCTCGGGCCAGCAAAAGTTCTCACCAATCAGTGCGCAGATGAAGCAGCTGCAGGTGATGCTCTTCGCGCTACTCAACGTCCCGTTCGACAGCGCCAATCCCGTGCACAAGGTCTTTCTGATCAAACCTGCAGCGCTAACTCATCTTTTTCAAATCAAAGTCGGTTCGGAGCGTGTCTCGACTCAACCCATTACCGAAGACCTTATCAGAAGGTACTAAACATTGGTTTTAAGTCAATTACAATTTTATCTTATACTTACATTTAATTTGTTAACAATATATTTATCTCCTATTCTTATACGCAGGTACCGCAAACAGTTATACCGCACCGTGTTGGACACCGAATCGGATAAACAGGATGACTCTTTACCCATTACTCCGCTTCAGTTCGACTCGCCGGAATTACCGCAGGTCTTCAGCAGCGCCAACGCCTACGATCGGGAACACTTGTCCAACGCGTTGCTCATAGCAGCAGCTTTCGCCGATATTGGCATCCGCCGTAAAATGGAAACTCTCAGTCTGTTAAGGAGAAGCAGGAACGCCCCGAGAAAGAAATCAACCTAAAAAAAATATTATTTTTTTTTAACTTCTTCTTGTTTGAGACTAGTATACGTGCTGAATACAAACTTACATTTCAAGAAAAAAAGTTTATTAAAAAAATTCAAATTACAATAATTTCCCACATAAAAGATCACGTGCATTGAACGGCCTGTTCACGTGATTACCTGCAGCAACCTGCTCTATTTAACCTGGCTTGTTTGACATTTTTTTCTACCTTATTATCCGTCGCTTTCTGATTAGAATTCTTTGAGTATAATTGTAAGATCATGATGTTAAATTGAAAATATTATTAGTGAATAGTAGTAGGAGGATTTCACCTTGATGCGAAATAGACGGCGGCTAAAAACAGATAACCCTGGCCTGACCTTTGCTTAGTTAACTTTGGCAAAGCGAGTGGACAGCCCTGAGATTCGGCTAGAATTCAAGGTTTCTTTGAACGGGCCATTTGGATGGTCGTTGCGGAGGTGAAGAATGATGAAGACTGACTTGAATAGATTGTAATTGTTGTTGCTATGCGTTATTGTTTTGTTTGATTGTTGGTTTTTCAGCGTTTCAGTTTGTGTTTTGGCTTGAGGCGATCAGTTTCTAGATCGCTATTAAAGCTTATGTGATACTTTAATGGTTAAGAAAATTGAGTTTTGAAATTAAATATGTAAATATCAAGTCGCTGTGTTAGCTCTAGTTTAGTTGCTAACCAATTAACCTTGCTAGTTAGCTGTATAGTCTCACCTACTAAGCAGTTTCGGTAGTTACTTCGCCATATGGCTAGCTATATAGTTAGTTAGCTTATCCATTAGTTAGCTACACAGCTAGTTATGCCTTTCGGTAGTTACTTAGTTGAACTGTTCTATGACTTTTAACTAGCTACTACTTAGTTACTGAACTTAAAAGGTGGTCATATGCAGCTATTTGTTTTGTTTAGCCAGCTAGTTGATTCAGTTAGTTAGTTAGCTAGCTGGTTAGTTAGATAGTTATAAGTTGGTAGTAAGTTTAGTTAGTTAATTAGCTAGTAAGTAAGCTAGTTAGTTGTTAGGTTAGTCCGTTAGTTAGTTGTTAGTCGGCTGGTTAATTAGTCGGTTAGTTAGTTGATTAGCTAGTAAGTAAGGTAGTTAGTTGTTAGTTAGTTCGTTAGTTAGTTGGCTGGTTAATTAGTCGGTTAGTTAGTTGATTAGCTAGTAAGTAAGGTAGTTAGTTGTTAATTAGTTCGTTAGTTAGTCGGCTGGTTAATTAGTCGGCTGGTTAATTAGTCGGTTAGTTAGTCGGTTAGTTAGTTGACTAGCTAGTAAGTAAGCTAGTTAGTTGTTAGTTAGTTCGTTAGTTAGTTCGTTAGTTAGTTAGTTAATTGGCTAATTAGTCGGTTAATTAATTGCTTAGTTAGCGAGTTAGCTAATTAATTCGCTAGTTAATTTATTAGTCAATGAATTAGTTACATAATTAATTAACCAGCAAGTTGAATAACCGATATTGATTATTGGCGCGTTGCCAAAACTAGTTTATTTCTTTGTTAGAGCGCTTCACCTGCAAGTCCTTGCTGGAAGGCTAATCTTTCTCACAAAAGATCTCGTTCATTCATTTTTCTCTATTCGCTTTTTAACTTCGCATAATCGGCTTGTAATTCAAATCAAATTAAACCCTAATTACAACGAGTATAGTCTAGACGGTTTGATTGGTCCAAATTGACTGACTGAATTCAAGATTTCAACAGTTTCTCTTAGCGCTGCGAAGTCGCACAGCAAACTGCTCAGGGTTACTGGTTTCAGCCAAGGCCGCTGGACATTTTCGAGACGTGAACGTCGCCACGGTTTATTCGACGTTCTACTTTCCATCAGAGTGTGTGTGCGTGTGCGCTGCGCCAGACTTTCTCTCTTCAGCTCAACTTGAACTTAAGAAATTAGTTTTATTTATTTCTCGCCGCTTGCTTTTCAGTCATTGAAGATAATTAAAAAATTAGAAAAAACTCCCTCTGACTGCGAAATCCCAGTCTTGGTTAGGTGTCGTTTGGATCAGTATGGCAAGCGCTGGAGCTTTTCCTGCTGCGTGTGTCATGTCATACAGTTTGAATTAGAACGCGAATTAGCGTGAAAAAGACTCGCTAGCTTTTTCTGCATCAACTTTTTGTCCGTCGTAACTAGCCCCAAGATTTCATTGCGAATGTCTCAGCAGAGTTTCGTTACCTTTGCCGCGAAGAAAATGCTTATGGTTATCCGTCACTTCTTGTGGGGGAGAGAAATTATTATCGCTTCCGAAAAACTCGTCCGTAGACGGTGAAAAAACTGCGCAATTTTTCTCAAGTTTCTGCGAAAAAACGGGAAAAATTATCCACTGACACTAACCAACCTTTTACGTGACGGAATTGAAACTATACGCTGCAACACCAAAATGCGTTGTATAGTCATTCCAGGTAACGCTCATCTTATTATATATCGATAAGCGTTTAGATTAAATCTGAATCATTGTTTGAAATTCAACGTTGATAATGAATTGTTTTGAATTGCAAAACAGAACTATACTGCACGTGGCTCGACCATAAAACCGACATTGGCGAAGATTCCAATGAGAGTACAGCTTACTCATCCGAATTATCGCCAGTGACTGCTCCAGCGAGTCCCTTCTTTGGACCCGCGTCTCCTCCTCCTGCTGATTCAGCCTCGTCTACCAGGACTGCAAAACTAGAGGAAGATCTACTGGTAATCCCTGCTGAAGACGCGACGATTCTACAGAACTTCGAAAGACTCCTGGCCGAGATTCAGAGCAATGATTCTGCTGATTCTCTGCTGACTCAAACTCCTCCCGAGAGTCCAACGTCTAGCGAAGATGACGATGACGTCGCAGCTGCGTTACTGCAGTCTTTGATTCAAGGTTAGAGTTGCGTAAGACATTTTTTGGGAAGCTTTGCTGAAAGTAGATACGTGACAATAATTCGATATGAGGAGTCAAATTGTAAATCTGACCGAGCTGTTAACGTGTATCTTATGTCAGCTTCTTTTGCCAGGTTTAGAAAAAACGACAAAAGTTGACTATTTCCTAATTGAAATTCAAATTTGCAATTCATTGTGATCGGAATATCTGACAACGTTTGAAAGTGGACAAGGTTTGACGGATGTTTAGCAGACGACGGATTTTTATAGTATTGCCTGTAGTACGTAGTCTCGTATAACCGCTGTAACACTGATTGATTATCGTAATCTGTTTTCCCGTATTACCCAGTTTGTGGTATGTGAAACACTGAAGCACTTGAGCCTTTGCAGGTGAACAGTCGAACGACAGCGACAGCCAGTCGGGAGGTTTGCTCCCCGACGAAGTTGCTGATTTTGACTTGACTTTCATCGAAGATTCTGTGAGCAATGGAACTTCAGGCAAGGCTCGTCGTCGTCCGCGAAAGCAACGCAGGTACAAGAGCGATCCGTATTCTGTTGAAGAAAAGGACGATGAGAATCCCGAGGCTTGCCGCAGAGGTCCCCGCAAGAAGCTGCCCCCCGAAGATCGTAAACTGCGCAAGAAAGAGCAGAACAAGACGGCTGCTACTCGCTACCGCATGAAGAAGAAGGCGGAAATTGAGGAACTCACCATTCAGGTACTGTTACGTCATTCCCATGTATATTACAGTGCGAGCTATACACCATGTCTACGTCATTTACAGTCAGTACTCTTTAAAAAAAAAGTTAATATACGATAGCTCAGTTTAAAAGGAAAGGTTTCGACATGGTAAAAAATATAATACAGTTCTAAGTTATGCATAATTGCACTTCTTACAATCAATATTCTTATAAAGTTAATATATGATACCTCCTTGTAAAGCTTCCACAAGTGGCCACCAGGGGCGCTCTACCCAACATAACATTCTGAGCGCCCCTGTATTACCCGCAGATATCTCCTCGTCATCGTGCAATTGTTCTAATTAGAGAATTAACTTGTTGTGTTCTATTTTAATCTAAAGGAGAATCAGTTGGTGGAACGCAGAACTCAGCTGCAACAGGAGCACGACGAATTGGCCACCGAACTGCGTTACCTGAAAAAACTAATGCGAGAGGCTGGTATTTTAGAATAGAAACGTACATTTTTATCTCGGATACTTTCACATTATGCTTACTTAATTACGAATGCCGTCGTTTACGTTATCTTAAAAGCAGTATACGTTCGGCCCTTCGTTCTCAGTAGTTTTAGCTTGTACCCCATTTGCAGCTGCTTTTATGAAGGATCTGACGAAGCACTTTCCTGACTCGCACAGCGCTGCAGTGGTCGCCACTAACTTTAGTATTCCGAGTACGTTTTAACCTCTTGCTTAACTTTTGCCATTTCTTGGAAGATAAGTAATGGCAATTTAAAATTTTCTCGAGAAAACTTTAAGAATATCTGTGAGATATTTTCGTGCAATTCGCAAGGCGTATGGGAGTTTAAAGAAATACAATCGATTCTATATTTTGGGGTGATATTTTATGACCTAGAAACTTTGTTTTTTCTTTCAAATACTTGAAGTGAAAAAGGTAGGAAGACGCAGACCTCGATGATGTATTCAAGTTTACCACGTGTGCAGTGCGTGAAGGTTTTGCACGCGACCGCGGGAGGAGAAGCCAAATTGGGGTCCTGGGACTTTCTAAAACCGGAATGGTTAGCTGAACAAAAGACTTCTAGTTATGTGCACTAGACAAGGGCTCGGAAAATTATGACGACATTCCTACTCAATTGTATATAACAACATCGACATATGGGTATCTATATAGGTAAAGATGATAGCTAGGTAGACGAATCGTTTGATAGATAGATAGGTAGGCAGATAGACAGACTGATAGCTGGGTAGATTATTAGACAATAGACAGGCATATATACGAATAGACATAGTTAGATATAGTGTGTTGTATAGGTAGGTATATGGGTTGAAGGATGGGTGGATAGGAAGACACACGGGCAGATAGACAGATAGTCAGGTGTAGATAGTTAGGTAGATATGATGGTAGATGAACATGTAGGTAGGTAGATAGCTACGTAGGTAGGTATAGATAGATAGGTAAGTAGACATAAATAGATAGATAGATCGCCATGTAGGGTGGTACAAGGACAGACGGATAGTATAGATAGATGGATAGATAGATAGGAAGGCAAGACAGATACTGTTACTTAGATAAATAATTAACAATAATGTAGATAGATGGCCTGCCGTGTAGGTAGGTAATAGTAGAAGGATAGATGGATAGGTAGATAGATCTATGTAATACTCTAAGGTAAGCCAGTTTACTAATCGAGAATAAAGACAGTTCATCTGAAGGTTAACAACTATTGTATTTCGAACCTGTTTGCACTAGATTCCGTACTCGACAAGACGCAACGAAATAACTTAAAATTAACAGCAAACATGTAAACATTTAACATAAAAGTTCAGGGCGAGATAGGCTGAACAATGTACTGACATTCATAGGATGAAGCTGACCTAAGCAGCAAAAACTAGCCCCGCCTACTTCTTTCTGATTGGTCGAATTTACTCTTACATTCAAAGGGTCAACCCCAGCCCAGAAAAGAATTAACTGTTTCTTACAGATTAGCTTCAGTAGGCTCCTCCCAAACTGTAGTACTTCCGCCAATCATGTGAATTCCCACCACCTTACCCGTAAAGCCTCAAATCGTTCTTTAACGATAGCCAGTGAATGCAAGTTTAGCTTCAAGGCTTCTAAACAGAACGTAAAGAGTACTCTGACCAATCAGTAAACAGCCCTATACCCTTAGCTTGGCTTCACATAGTGCCAGTATAACGGTCCAGAATACCGCTGCATAGTTAAACACGCTGACTTGTGACATATATGATTCCAATGGTTTTCCACATTGTTCCACTTTGCTCCACTGACTTCCGTCACGAGCTTTGCTACTGGGCAAGGATCTCTCGAAGACTCCGGCGGAGGATTTGCGCAGCAACGGCAGTAAAACCCACTTCCTGCTGGTCAGATGGTGAAGCGAGTGGCATCCTGCGGCTGCTAACCTCTTCAATGGGGACCGTGGTGCTGACAAAGCTGGTCGGTTTGTCGAAACGCAGGCTGTGCACCTGCAGACCGGTCTTGGGATGAAGCGTCAGCTGCAGTTCTCCTCTCAGTTGGTCGACAGTTGCCTATATAGCATCATCGTACTCGTTATAAAGTTGTTGTTCCACTAGATTCCACCCTGGTGGTGGAACACATCTTGGAATTTAGGAGTAAAATACAGTGGGAACTTGAGTAACTACGGTTTGATGGAGTTCTTTTGACATGTTTGCTAAGGTAGTTTTCCAACAGCTGCATCGTTCCATTTGATTCCACGTAGGTGTGGAACATTATGGAACTATATAAATATAACTTTATAAGTGGAACTTTTGGAATTCCATGCGGATTTTGAAAAGAATCGGTGGTTTCATTCTCTAAATATCATCAAAAAATGTAAAGTTTAGTTTCCCGCTCAATCCCAAGGTCCTTACGTTAAAACGTTATTAAGTTAAATACTATTAACATTAACGTAATCATAAATGCTAAGAA
>JAIQCU010001057.1:0-35584 GCA_022114935.1 Leptestheria dahalacensis | reverse complement strand
GTTTCTACCCATGTTACGTGTAATGAACTCAAACAAGCGCGACCAACAGAAACTTGTTGACGAGCAAAGAATGCAACTCCCAAGAGGAGGACCTCATACCTAAGAGCCCCGAAAGATAATGAAAAAATACTTTTAGCACTATTGAACGTCTACTGCAAGGATAAAGCAGCATTTTTAAAAGCAAAAACTTATTAAGATAACTGAATGTCGATTTCAAGTAAGGAGATAACTTTTACAATTGGCACGTCAAAATCGCAATAGTTTAAACTAGCAAAACTACAACAGCCAAATATTTTTCCCCACAGAACAGGACCGGCGTTTTTATATGTCCGAATACCGAGAGACAATTTTGGCAGATCACAAAATCATCGGAAAAGTTTGTATAAGTGTCAATTGAGTTACATTTCACTTTTGGGGAAAATTCTTTTTTAATTTTCCAAGTTTTTTTGGCGTGAAGCACTATTTCCACAAATTTCAAATCGTACTGAGAAACGGAAAACGATCACACCTTTAGACTGAAAAAAACTTTACAAATGACACATTATAGAGGGAATGTTCAAACTATCGTTTAATGACAACGTTTATGGTTATGGGGCTAATCATAATCGCGAAATTAAAATGAGTGAAATAAAGGATACAAACGTTAAACTGTACTTTGCTTATGTAGAATATCTAAAAATTAGAGCGCCTTATAGTAACAATAATAATTTGACTAAATGTTTGAAGCACATTTAAATTTAATTAAAGTTAAAACGAGATGACTAGGAGTCATTATCCCTAACCAGAGAGCCTCGTAAGCGGCGAAACGAAAAAAAAAATTTTTCGCTGAGGAAAAGCTCTTATTTTACAGTGTATTTACCCAACCGGCATCGGGATATCGGGTTCTCTCTCGCACTCATAAAGAGTGAAATTCGCATGAAATGTGCGAAATGTGGGGGGATCACCAGGAGTGTGCGCTTGCAACCTTGATGAGAACGAAACGGTCCAAGTTCCCACTACAGTGAAATATATCATCAATTCACATTTGTTAATTACGTCAGTTGGTGGTGGGTACATGGTGGTTTAAGGTGCCCACTTTGACCACGAAGGCACTGGGGGGTACGGAGCTTGTTGTAGCATCAACATGTGGAAGGTGGTTAGTTTTAGCATCTGAAGGATCATCTTGTATTAACTGACCACTCTTTACAAAGAGAACATGTTCTCGCGTCTGCGATGTTCTTAGTCTTGTATAATATTGTGCTTGCTGAACTAGACAATAATAGTTGATGACACATATTTGTGCTCTGGTGCAAACTGAACGAGTATACTCAGCGCACGCTACTTTCAACTGGCGGCGGACAGAAAAGTGAAAACTAACCCTTCAAGATAGAAACATCGGTTTAAAAGTAGGCAGTTGTTCAAAGGTAACGCCTTTTGAAAATATAAAGTTTATCACATTTTGAGAATCAAAATGGAGATCTCAAAAAGCGCTTTGAAATACAGGGAAAATTTATCCCAACTGTTTATGAACTTTTTTTCTATTTTCACAATGCTTCTCATAGAAAGGACGAATAGGATATTTTTTTATTCGTAAAAAGAAACCAAAACCTGTTTCCAAATATATGAATTGACGATTTTTGGCGCTCTTTTAAAAAATTAAGCCGAAATAAGCAAAACAGTGGAATTTAACTTCTCCGTTTTAATTCACGTCTTTTGACCCCAAGCACGATTAATTCCAAGGTCACGCATGGCCGCCATATAAAACATAAAAGTGCATAATGTTAGTCAACCTACGAAAGCAATGCGTTCCATTTTAAATCAATCTAGTTTATAATATTTGTCAACGTATCAAAGCAATCTAATTTATAACATTAGTCAACGTATGAACGCAACGCGTTCTATATCAAAACAAGCTAGTTTGTATTGTAAGTCAACCAATGAACGCAATGCTTTCCATATCAAATGAAGCTAGTTTGTAATGTTAGTCAACCTATGAACGCAATGCGTTCCATGTCAAGTCAAGCTAGTTTCTATCGATACAAACTATAGCTATAGCTTGACTGCTAGATTGCGTTCATAGATTGACCTACAGTTGTAAGACAGTCTATGAACGCAATACTTTCCATATCAAATGAAATTGGTTTATAATGTTGGTCAGCCTAAGAACGCACGTGGTCACGTATTGCCGCACGGGGGCGCGTGCAACTACGACTGATTTTATTAATACGAATACTTTTATATTTTATATTGTGGCCATTTTTAAGTGCTTATTTTGCCTTAGTTTTTTAACAAAAAGCGGCAAAATCGCCAATTCAACTGAAGGGGGAAACAGTTTTTTCGTGTCTAGTTCCCACATTAATGAAGATATTTTTAAAGAACAAAGCACATTCCATTCCTCTTACTATGAGGAGCATTGTGGAAAAAAGAAAAAAAGCAAATCCGCCCAATATGGGCACCATTTATTCCCTTTTACTTTCATCCTGTAACATAGTCTCCACGGTAATCCACTCCATAGTAACAAGGCTCCACGTTAAAAACCCCGGTGCAAGGTAGAATATTTTCAGCTGTCCTGACCGGGAAACTTCTGCAATTTTTCCATTGGAAATCTAGCGTCAAACCATTTCTAGGCTGAAGGGAAAAGAAAATCTTAAGGAGAACTAAGATTCCCTGAAAGTCGAGTGAAGTACAAAAGAAATGAATTTTTCCTAAATTCCTACATATCACGGGATGGGGTGGGTACGACTCAGAGACCTGGGTGGGGATGGGCGCCTCTGTCTCTACTATTTAATTAAACAAATCTCTTTATCAAGTTTGGCAAATAACTTATATTCAGGCGCTTACTGCTAATTACGACTGCAGTGGTGTAAAAGTTAGTCAGTTAGGTAATTAGTGATTACTGTTGATTACCTTCGTTCACCTTTGTCAGTGCGTTGCGTGGAAAGTGGATGTGATGCACGAGATTCCGTCTTGGCCTTGATATGTCAATGGGTTCTCCGTGTTGGGGTACGTTATCGGGTGTTGCGCAGTTCACATATCAGAGCTTTGCCAACGGTGCGGATTATTCAGGGCTTAACAGACAACGGACATTACCATCTTGATGACATTAAGCTCAATGAAGCCACTGCGCTGAACAGAGCGGTGTAACTTCAACCTTTCTTTTTTTTATCTGAAGGTATATTTACAGAACATTACCAGCAGAGTAAAAACCATTTCGTTGCATTCAGTACCACTGCAAAGTAGTACCTGAAACAGCATCTCGAATCACACTTGCAGCAGCTCGTTGCTGCTACAACTCAAACTACTCGTGTCGTGGGAATGTAATGATATTATAATCTGTTACCGTTAAACATCATCAGACTTGTGATTTGATATGATGTTTTGCAAAGGTTCAGTGAAGGTATGAATTGCAAAGGGCGTAAAAACTGCAGTACTGCTGCAATGTGAGTGTGGAATTAAGGGTTGATTTGGGGAAAAAGCGCAGAAACATATCGACCGCAGGAGGGGCGAAATTATTTTGGTTGTATAATTCAGTAAAGGCTGAACATAATTGTCATCGTTACCTGTTAAAACATCGGGAGTTTTTTAATCATTTTTCAAAGAAATTAATGATAATATCATCAACGATACAGTGAATGAAGCAGGCGTTTGGACGAATGGTTGGTTATGGCAAACCGTTTATTTCTTGTGATTAATATGAACGACACAAATAAAGAATTAACTTACAAATCACTGAACATACCGTGATTATTGCCTTCTAACTCCAACTGGGTGTTGAACCGTCACAGCTTGACTTTGACAACGGACTTAAGATAATATTAAAGATAAAGAGCATAATATCAACAATTGACAATTAACAAGAATCGAACGACTATTATGTTCCTACCTGGGTGGCTGTGCAAGAGAGCAACTAACTTGGACGAAAGAAAATCAAACCTTTGCCACCCGCTCCAACATCCGACAGCTAAAGCAAAAAAGGGGGTTTCAAGGCGACTTCGATTTCAACACCAACATCGCAACTTTGTTCCCAAGGTTTGTAGTAAGATTTGATTGGCGTTGCAAGTTCTAAGCAATACCGAGCGTACAATACTAGAGAATGAAAAATGTACGTGGAAAATTACTGTTATGGAACTACTAGATATTTGAGGATGTGGTTACCCAGTGTTTTAGGTGGGATGTCGACCGGCTATACTGTCACCCTGCTTCCTACGCCATTAGAATTGCTGAAGCATCCGTTAAGTCTCGTTTAAATCGGTTCGTTACTTAAATCGACAGTTCGCTATCCAACAGCCTCTTCTTGCCTCTAGACTGTGCGTCGATATTGGTAAATAAAACACAGGAGTAAGTAAATTACTTCACAGTGTATTTGGTTTCATGCAGTTTATTACTTTTTAAAAAAGGAGATTAAAAACTAGACTCAAAGTGGGGTAGGCCGCTGTTGTTTCCTTTTTGTAATATATATAGTATAAATCTGGAAAACAAGGAAGATGTATGCAGAAATTAGGGCAAGGAAAATGGATCACTAGCATCAATTAAAGGCAGCAGTTCTTGTTTTTGCATGCAGACATCTATGGATTACATAGGGTTATTTCCTCGCCCCCCCTCCCCAATTTCGGTCGTCTTTGGTTAATGGATTTTGTCCTTCAACGTCGCCTTTTGAGAGAAAATCACTTGACAACGTGTCGATCCTAGGTCCAGTTTCCTTTTCTTTCTCAGACGCGCGGCTGCTTCCTGCGAGGAGAAGCGCATTTCCATAAGAACTGCAAAGGCATTTCCAACGTCGTTGTCTGTTTCAGCAAAAAAACAAAAAACAATTTCAACGACCCTCGTCACCTTTCAAAATATAATGCAAATTGAATAAAAAAGGCACTGGCAGGTCAAAATAAAGAGAACTTCAAATCCCTTTAAATTAAAATCGAACCAATTAAAATACAAAAATAAGAAAATAAAACTTACACATGCGAAATAACCCAGAATGATGGACCAGCCAAACGAGTAGCACATAGTATCTTTCCTAAACGGGCAAGGTGGAAAAGGGGATTCTGAAGAGACTAGATCAGTGCAAACTGAGCTGAAAAAAAACGAGTGATCTTTTTGCAATAATTAAAAAAGGAGAGGTTCATAATATAAATGAAATAATTCGTTGTACACACGGGAAAAAAAAACTAACGGTGAGTTACGTTAAAAGTTTAAATAGAAAACAGAGGCGAGGGCGAGAGAGAAAGAGGGCAGGGTATAACGACGGTTTCGCTCATTTAAGGCAATCCAAATTAAGGACGGTCATCACAACACTTGCAACGAATGCAGACATGGGGTCGATTCGGCCTAGGCAACAAAACAAAAAACAAAAATTAAACCCAAATTATTAACCACCAACAACAAAAATCAGCATTGAATTCAACACGGACAGGTAAAATACTAAAAGAATGAAACTGAAACTTGTTACAATGAAGTTGACTTAAACTACAACTAACTTGCATTAAATAAAATGAAGACTACAATATGGAGGGAACTACTAGCTACGAACCAAATAAGTGATATGTCAAATATTAATGTAATTACAATTTATATTTAAAAAAAAACATGAATACTCAAGGAGAGTACGTAAACAGAAAATTGATCCTCAATACCGTGATGGGACAATAGAATTAATTCTAGGCATTAGCGTTTTTGGAAAGTTGGGCCTAAATGTAAACCGTACAGTGATTAATGGTTTAGGTGGTTTCAAATGCTGCTGCTGCTGTTGAGAAGTTGCTGAACCTTGGACCAAACTTCCGCCGCTAATAAATCCCGAGCTCGTATCGAAATGTAAGCCTAGCCTACGGCACTGCTGCAAATCCGGCCACTCCTCTTCATCCTACAAAAACAAGTCAATTTATAGACATACACACACACACACACTTATACACACACCAAACCAATCTTGCTTCTGTTTCATCAAAGAAAACGGGAACCAGGCTATACTTTGGAATAGCACAGTAACAATTAAACAGCAATCAGACTATTAGCTTAATTACTCGAAGGTTTGAAGAGATATACGCCCAGCTCTGTCCTCAGCCCCAAAGGTAAGCGAGCTGATTCAATTTCGGGGCAATTCAAATGTCGATTAGACCTGGGAATGCTAACACACAAGCTAATGACATCAGGGATCCTACATACATAAGCTTGTCAATGAAATCTGGACTACAACAGGCCAACGTCGTCATCCAGTTATCGGTTTGACACGATTTCTCAGGTAAACGAGCGCTTACAACGTATAGACGACAGTTAATAAAATAACTTAATAATATGTGACATGTATCATCAAATATTACAACTATTTTAAAACATCGTCGCCAAACACGCATTCAAACATAATTTACATCAAACTAATGACGATTTCGTCACTATTTGAATTGCTCAGTATAACTACAATCAGTCTCACCATTAGCCACGGATGTTCGAGGACTTCAGCTGCACTGTAGCGCAGATCGGGGTCCGTCTGGAGCATGAGGACAATCAGATCCTTGGCCGATTCGCCAATGTCGTCCCAGTAAGGGGAGGCAAACTCGAAGTTGCCGGCTAGAATGTAGTCGAAAAGCTCTTCCTGATCGTTGGTGGGGCTGACAAACGGCGGGTAACCGCACAGCAGGATGAACAGAATCACTCCAGTGGCCCAAATGTCCACCTGGAAGACACACAAACCGTCAATTGTATTGTTCAATCAATCACCAATTACTCTACATTTTTAGAAAAACGCGAACTAGAATTGATGATAATGTAACGTCAGAATTACAATAAAGAAAAGTAACTTTATGTCGTTTAAAGAAATTCACCTTTAAGGAGTAACCGGTTTCTAAAAGAATCTCCGGCGCAACATAGGTGGGAGTCCCGCAGACGGTGAACAGAGGTTCGACCACCTCCTGCGCCAATCCAAAGTCGCCCAGTTTCAGCGATTTCATGCCGCCCGGTAGATTCACCACCTGCCAAAACGACTTGTAGTCATTCACGTATATCAAACTCCGTATAGAAATAACACAAGTAACGATGATACTAGTTACACTAATGATCAAGGTCAAGCACGTGCATCTTGGTTAGATAGATTAAGGCTTGGGGTGTCTTACGAAGAGATTCTCGGGTTTCACGTCCCTGTGAACGATATTGAGGGAATGGAGGTATCGCAGCGCCGAAACAAGGTCTAACGTCATTTTCCGGGCCTCGGGTTCGGTGAATTTGCCCGCAGCTGCGATAGCGTCGAACAAGTCGCCACCCTGTCAACAGGAACGAGTTAGTAATAATATCAATCAAATCAACCCAATATCACAAATGAGAAACTCGATTATGGAAGTTGAATATAGAAGTAAGGGTACCTCGACTAGTTCCAGGACGAGACACAATAGGCTGTCCCCGTCAATGACGTCGAAAAGTTTGACAATATTTGAGTGGCGAACGCGGCTCAGCACCTGAACTTCGCTCTCGAGCACGACTTCTTTGCCCTGGCAGCGCTTCTTATCGATCATCTTCAGAGCAAACCTCTCCCCGTTTTTCCTATTGGACCAAACCAAAATCAAGTCAACCTCATCAAGCTCACATCAAAAGCGTCAACACGATTCCCTTTCTGCAAAGGTGACACCGTGAAAATCACTTATATATATTATATATGACTTATATATATTATATAATATAGTATATAAGAAACCCATGAGACCTCAAAGAAAACAGTCAACAGCACTATGAAATACAACCAATTAACTTCAACATATTTATTATTCTTAATGACTTGTGTAATCAACACTCGGTCAATGTCAAATTTTTCTTTAGAAAAGCCAACTTTTACATTTAGAGACACAACCTTAAATAGTTACGTTTAAAAAACACCTTGATACTATTTACTTCGCTTACTTTTAACATCTAATATAAATAATTTATTGATAATATTATTTAACTTTACATCTATCCAATCGCTTGGTTTACGCTTAACGATTCATTCGCGATTCTTATGCCGACTCACCTTGTTTGACCTCTAATTGCAAAATGGGTCGCATAAAGACATACTGGATGCTTTCCCCTTTGCACACCCTTGCGGACGATGCTAAACATAGAATCGCTACATGTTGAAAGCACTTCCATTGTCCGCAACAGGGAGGAAATAAAAGGGTACGACATAACTCTGGCTAAGGTCGGCTCTTCAATTTAAAATATCAAAAGTTGAAACCAGGATTCCCAGCTTTTAAAACACGACCTACCAATTTAACCAACTGTTTAACAGTGTTTACCGACTGGGACAAACGTTGGCCAACTTGCTAACTTTATATATTAAATATATTAACCCGTTAACTAAATCGCTATAAATATGAAGGAGCGTCCCAAGATACCGGTCTGTGCACTCGCGGACGACAGCGAAATTGCCATCGCCGATGATTCTACCGACGTCGAAGCGCGCTTCCACCGTGGCGGGCACTTGAACCAGAGGGGCCGAGTCCGAGACGAAGTAATCGGGGCTCTCCTGTTCCGCAGTGGAGGGCGTCAGCGAGTCACGTGATCGGTTAGCTGTCACAGGCGATCTGCCTTGCGAGCCGGAGCGCGCGTGAGCCGGACCTGCTGAAAAACGCATTCATTTTGTACAATTTAATTAAGTTTAATTCCTTTCGATTAATCTTTCTTTCTAAAAAGGAGATTTTAAAATAACAAAAATTAAATTAAAGTTGATTGGGTACAATTTGATCAAGTTTTTGTTTCCTCTTCTATCTTTTCAAGTTGGATGTTTGATGCAAATTACGAATAAAACAAAAAGTGATACCGCTCTTCTTCGGTGCAGCTTTAACCCGTCGCGCGCACAGCGGGCTCCTGAGGGCGAACGGCGGCAGGAATTTGATTTCTAAATAAAGCAGACGTTTTGAAATGCGACTTGGACTATGACAGGCGAGGAAACTAAAAATAAAAGAAAAATGGCTCCGCCACCACCGCGTAACTCTTCAGAATTCCTCAACGCTACAGTAAAACCTACAATTTCAAAAACCGATAATTCATGCGTCCTAAGAATTTTCGCTAGTTGTTTTTTCCTTACTAATTACTATAGATCAGAATGCTTTTATCTGATAACTGTGAAAAACAAGGCAGTAATGAGCGTTACCATTGGTGGTCAAGTCAAAGTCGTCGTGGGAGAACTTTTCGTTCCCGTAGGCGATAAAAACATAGTCGGTACCGAAAAAATCGGTTAAACACGTCACCTAGGAGATGGCAAAACAGATTTATATTAACGACTCGTGTCAACACCTCGACATAATCAATAGTGCCAATAGCACTATGCTAGGCATAGATAACAAAGTCATATTAGGTACGGCATTATAGGAAATTTTTATTTTTAATTAAATTACTTAAAGCACAAACTGCAATAAAATTCAACCATGCATACACAGAAACGTATCTCTAATATGGCCTTTTGAATTAGTATTTTCCAAAATGAGGACATTGTCCACCTAGGTAACTACAAAATAACTGAACTCTAACGGGGTATAATGTAAAAAAGCAGAAGTTTAATATTAGCAAGGGTATAAGTAGAAACATTGCATATATGGCTGACCTGTCTACCATCCAGGGTGAATATTTTCCGAACAATACCCGAGTCAGGTCTTATAGCTTCAGTAATGTCTGTTAGAACCTGATCAAAGGATTGGGCGGTTTTTTTATTGAGTAAGAGCCTGACAGCTTTACGCGGCCTGCTTCCATTGCGAATGACTGTTATGAGGCGTGGTTTAATCTGGTCAGGGGTCCGAGATAGACCTGCCGCTAATGCATCGCTATTGTTATTGTTTTGATTGTTCCGCCGTTTCTCACGCCAGTTGCCCAGTCCTGATATCATCGAGGCCTCTCGGTTAATGGTCCCTCGGCCCGAGGTGATTTTCGAGGATCTCGGATGAGAAGACGGTCCCACACACTTCGCATAGTCAAGCTTCTTGAACTGATCGTTCGAGGCGCAGACATAGCTTTCTCCGTCCTGTAAGATTTAATTTCAAAACAAATTACTTTAGTCGCGAGGGAAGATTAAAACTGTATACGCTAAATACCAATAGTTCATCGATGATGTTGATTTTGACACCTTCTAACGTGAAAAGTACACGAACTCCTTGATGCAGGTTAACTCGATCTCCAACAAGTCTGTTCAACTCAGACAGCAATGCGTCCATAGTTCTGAACTTTTCCGCGGAAACGGCCAGCACGACCCCTTTGAAGAACTTGTCCCCGTTGCGGAAAAACTTGACTTTGCGAGCCTTCTTCTCAGCCGACTTCAGCAATAGGGGTTTCCGGTTCAACAGCTTCGGTCCGAACTCGTTATTGTTAGCGGGAGAGGCGCCACCGGCCGAAACGTCTGAAGTACTCATCGCCCGATTGGTTTCCTCTTCGTTCAGACACGGAGTCGGGGCGTACAGACTTAGGCGGTCCCGAGTGTTGGACAGACTACTGCTTCTGATGTGCCCATTTGTCAAGTGGCCTACTTTCCGTTTCGATGTGAGTTCGTTCTCGACCGGAGGGGCATCTCTCACGGCGCCTCTACTGGCAACATTCCCCACAGAGCTGCTGCGTATCTCCTTCAAAGAAACCGGCTTGCCCAGAGAGTACCGATTTTTCGCCTGTGACTTTTGAGCTTTCGGTGGCAAGGAAGACCTGATCTTGACCACAGGAACCGAGCCGTAGCACTGATGCGCGGGGCTAGACGAGGCACTGGTCTTGTTGGAAATGTCTTCAACAGAAACAGAGCCGGACGAAGACGTCGATGACGAAGTGCTTGAAACCGGAGGCGGGGGCTGACTCACCAAATTCGTCCTTGGCGATTGTTCAGCCATTGTAAATGCACCGAAATTCACTCAAGCAGAACTGTTCTTGCGCTTGGTAATTTTCCCATGCATTCAACTATAACATAGAGAATTTGCGGCTGACAGTACAGGCCCCTGTACCACCGGTAAACAAGTTTGGGAGTTTTACTGAAAACAGCAAAAGGAAAATAAAAATGTAAACAATTTGAATGTAAAATCTCAGCTTGGGGACAAGTCACGCAACAATGCCTGGAATAACGTTTACACTAGGCGAAATAAACATTATCCCACAAGAGTTGACTCGTTTTCTGCTGCTAATGACCTCACCCGCGGACTGCAACTATATTAACATTAGGACCCAGACAAGGCAGCGTTGCCAGTTTGCTTTCCACGCGACATATTTATTCATTCAGCATCTCCCCGCCTATACCATTCATATTCGAATTCCAAAAAAATCGAATAAGTTTTAGCTGCTTTAATTCTAACTGGACAGACAAGAATTTAATACAAAAAACAGCGGCTAGGTATTGCAGCACAAACGTTTATTACCAGCATCAGTTGTATTCTTTCTTAAATTTTACCTATACTTTTACATCATAAAATTCTCTACACGACTAAAATTTTGTCACACCCGTATGCTCCCTATTTAACTTTATCCAGAAATGGCAAATTTTCAACCCTGTTGCAAAATTTCGCACATATATGTGAATTTAATTTTTGTACAAAGAAAAGTAAATAAAAAGTCAAAACTGAACACTTGTTTATTTCATCAGCGAATATTTCAAGTAATTTTCCAATATAAACACAGTCTCTTCCAGCTGGACTTCGGCGAGACTTAAGCGGTCCACCATTGCGTGGATGCGGGTGAGAAGCAGCTTTTCCGGGGGACTCAGCGTTTCTTCCATCTGTCGCATCGAATTGACGAGAAATGGATGTTTCATCCAATGCTTAGAGAGAAATTCTGAATAGATAAGAATACTTACATCCTGGACTTGCTCTTCGGACTTGCACTCATCCCGCAGGGTGGCCAGAATCGAATCGACTCGTTGCTCTTTCATCAGAAGCCGGTGGTTATCAGTCAACTCGTGATTCCTTCTAACCAGTGCATTGTAGAGGCCCTTGTAAGCCATTTCCAAAACCTTGCTTGCTACCTATAATGGAGAAATGCCACAACTATCAGTTAAGCTACGGGTACAGGAACACTCAGAATAGGAATATAACGAATGTTGATAGGTAAACTATATACTATACAAACCCCAGTATAATAAATGCAGATACTATGAAAACTATATACTAATATAGTTTCATGTAAAGAAAAGGTAGACGATTACGAATATACTATAAAGGTACAAGTATCCAGCTGCCCCAACTGAGCTTCACCTGGTAAGTATTGACGTGAAAGAGGAAGAAGGTTTTCGTTGGTGCCGCCGAGTTTGACGTTTTCCTCAGCTCGTGTAGCTGGACAAAGTTCTGCTCCAGTAGTCGATAAGTGAAGAGTTTGGCTTCCTTTGAAGGTACCATGCTAAGCTGTTGAAGCTGATCCTGCTCGACATAGCCTTTAGATCGGGTTAACCTATGGGGGGGGGCGGGGGCAAAGAAATACTCGAATTGTTATTTCGGCTGTAATGGAAGAGGCTCATCAAATGAGAATGCAAAAAAACCTAAACAGTCGCAAAGATTTCGAGCCCAGCCGCTCCAAAACGACCGAATCCAGGGTGGCGTGCGTCAAACTCTCAAAAATCTTCGCCAAATTGAGGACGAATTGACCACCGCCAGCATCCCCAGCGCGCACGATGAATCCCGACGAGTCTTCAGCTAAGCAGAAAGGTCATTCGGATTTTAATAGTGAATTATTTCATGTTAATTGGGTATAATATAAAATGGTAATAATACAACATAATGATAATAGCATAGATAATAAAGCATCATAATATGAAAGTGATAACATATACGAAATTAAACATAATACAATATTAGAGTTCCATATGCTAACTGTATATCACACTTAAGACCTCATGATCATACCTAGTGCTTTGAGATACTGTTCCAGGTGCTGCTTGACACCTTGTTTCTGAATGGTTTTTTGAGCTGCGTCTCGAATTTCGGTGAGAGAGAGCGCTGCTGAGATACTGGTAGAGCCATCATAGCCATGATCCCTCCACAAGCGCAGTAGCAGCTTCATCAGTTCAGCAGCAGAGTCATCTATTCGCCTACCAGCGGCATTGTAGATGATCTGGTTCCTATAAGCGACAGCCAAAAAGGAAGAGAGTATTAGTGAGCCAAGCGTAAACCAGATATCAGTTCAAAAGAGCCTGAACTGAGTGTTCACCTTAATTCCTCGTTAAACCGCTCAAAGTTGACACGCCAAAGTACGCCATTATCTGCTTGATCCGATGCATCCAAAACTCCAGCAGCTAATTTAGCGTTCAGTGATTTGTTATCAATGGCAGGAACTGTAAACATTTCATTCTTGTTGTCTGCAAAGACGGGTATTTTCCCCTTCGATTCGTCCACAGCCTCCTGCAGGGCTCCACATCGCGTGATGAAGAAGTTGGTCGCCAGTATTCCCAGCTTTTCTTGTAAGAGCAGGAGTGAGACGTTTTTACACGCGTCCCCAAGCGCATCTTGCAGTCTCCTGGCAGACTTGAGTATCAGGTTGGACGCTGTGTCTTGACCCTGGCATAACAGCTCCTCGATAATGATTTCTGCTTCGTCCCCGTAGAGGTACTTAATCAACAGCAAGTACCTTTGTTCCCACAAAGAATTAGTACAAGAGTGTAGCAATTAATCTCGAGTTGCTTACTTTGAATATCGCAGAAAACTTATCACGCGTTCTTTCACGAGGGTGTACTCTGCGACGTTCGCCGTCTTGCCGCGGGCTTGAAAATTGACAAGGTTGTGTTGTATCAGTGTGCTTAGTCCAAGTTTAACCTGCAAGCAAATGACTGTTTGTTAGATGTGTTGATAGCAAACACTATGACATCGGTAATAACTGACCTGATTCACAGGAAGATTCAAAGAAGCTGCTATCAATCCCAAAGGTCTGCTTCCAAAGCAATATAGGTGCATCGCTATTTGACTAACGGTTTCCCCGAAAGTTTCACGAAGCAAAGCATGGCATACTCTCCCATACTGCTCGGCTAAAGACATTTTCCACAGTTATTTAAGTTAATTGGAAAAAGAAAAATGCTTTATTTTTTCCGTAAAGGAAACCAGGCAAAGGTTGTTTTATGGTTGTTTGGTTGGAACAACATGCATGCATGCTGCAAACCCTGTGGTCTGAAAGGTAAACTAACTTGCGGTGACCATGACAACAGAACCGTAGCAGCATTGCCGATTTTTTTAACCACGTCGACGTCATGTAATATTAATTATCTCCTCATTTTTTTATTTTTGACGGAAAAATAATCTGTAAATTTTTATAACTCGTTTCCGTATAATTAATTTCAAATACAATTGAAATAAAAAGTATAACATTAGTACCTGCTGCTTTGCTGTTGTATCAGCTGACGAACTACCGAACAAGTCGATGAACTTCAGGCAAGCTTCAGGAAGGAAGCGATCAGCTTTTGAATTTGACAGGCAGTTAGCACAGTAGCCAGGTTTACGGATTCAAAACAGATTGAATTTTGCATAATGCAGATTAAAATTCGTGTTTCTAAACTGCTGTTTGAGGTATACCTCTAGTAAATATCAGATTAACATTATAACATTTATCTAAACTTAAACTTTTGGTAAATTACAGAGACTAAGTTCTCCAGATGTTGACTCGGCTTGCTTGTATGGGTACAAAACAAGTACTTGCACAACCCTTATAGCTGCTACTCGGAACTCGGACAATGCTGAAACGGAACTCCTTCTGCCAGCCGGTCTCGAGTTGCTGGGGCGTTACTCGACCGACCCAGGCACTGGAAAGCAGGAAGATGTTACCTTCACCCGGAAGGATGGCAACATTGTCTGTTTCCATGGTGAGAGCCAAGTTGATTTTGACGTCGTTGACACCAGAAAAGATGCTGCCATGCTGCGAGTCAAGACGAACCTCCTGGCCGAAGTATCGTCCAGTGTTGAGGAAACTGAATCCCATTGGGAAAAGCTGCACTCCAAAGTTCACTCGGAATTCACCACGTTTCACCTGACGGGCTCCAAAGTAGTTTTACTGGCATCGGATTCCAAATCGACGCTCTCGGGAGCTCCGCAGGACGTCACCGTCGAGGAACTGGCTTTGCACGTTGCTGATGAAGGAGAGGGGAAACCGGCGAGAAAGTCTAAAATCAACCACGAGAATCCGCTAGACTTTTCCCTCTACTGGTCTTCCAAGATTGACGAAACTGCCGTGGGAATGCAGACCTGTGCGCCGGTTTTTTATCACCAAAAAAGTAAAGCTGCTGTTTTTATGTTTAAATCGACAGAGTTAATTATAACTTAAATACAAATACAGAATCAAATAAAACGGTTCACCTATCACTTCCCATCGATGTGGTCGCCATCATTCCATGGGATAACCTGGCCGAAGATGTTGGCAACGTTTTAGCGCAAGCTGTCTGCAAACAACTGCAGCAAATCCGCAGCTACTTCATGGCTGAACTGAAAGACAAATCCCCCGTCGACCTGGACATTCCCAAATCTCTCATCTTCATGCCTGATGTTTTAGGTCATTTTGTTTCAATGGTGATTCCTGGCGGGGCGAATGACGATATCCTTGGTAGGTTTTATATGATAAGCCTAAAACGAGACCATTGGCAACTTACTAACGCAGATTCTGTTTTCCAGTTGAAAAACGGATAGCCCTCCACGAGATGTTCTTTCTGAAGCTGGATCGCCCCGTGTTTAAGCTGAGTTTAAAACACTGGTTTCCGGAAGACTACAGGAGAAATCGTTACCTGATCAACGTCCACCAGGGACTGCATCATCCGAACTGTAAGTTGTCCTGCGAAATTTCAAATTCGATTTGCGAAATTCTATTTACTTTGGAACCAAACATGAATTAGGTGGAGAATCTGCCATTGTTCGTGGAAGATACGCGTATCATCACTACCTGCAGGACAACGCCGAGGACAACGGCTGGGGCTGCGCCTATAGATCCTTACAGACTATCATATCTTGGTTCAGGTATCATTAACAAATATGAATTTAAAAAAGGAATACATAATTCGATAAATCATTAATTTTTCTCGTGTAATTTATTTCCATTTGAAGGCTTCAGGGGTACACCGACAAACCCGTTCCCACGCACAAGGAGATACAGCAATGCCTGGTAGACATTGGAGACAAACCTGCTTCGTTCGTCGGATCCCGACAGTGGATTGGTTCTATGGAAGTTTCGTTTTGCCTGCAGTCGCTAATCGGTACCCTGACATCTAGTCTGCTACCTCGGACACTCCGATTATAGAAATTCTAGCTAAGGCTTTGTATATCTTAGTTTCGTCTCTTGTCCTATCATTGTCGCGCAGGAATTATACGTATTATAATATCGAATCTAATTTTGCAGCCTGCTGTATTAAGTACAATAGAGTTTTAGTTAACCGGGACATTTTTGTCCTAGGTGTGGAATCATCCATTCTGAACGTTTCCAGCGGAGCTGAACTAGCCAGCAAAGGACGCCAGATAGCCCAACATTTCAGGACGCATGGCACGCCCATCATGATCGGTATGACGAGACTAAGTATTAGCAGTATTAGCAGTAGTTTAGTTAGTTAGTATTGTTATCAGTATTAGCAATAGTAAGCAAACTCGTATCTGTTAGGAAATTATACAAATTCTACGAACAATGCGTTTACATTCACTAGAGTGTAGTAATGTCACGACAGTGACAATGAGTCTTTAATCAGTTATACTGTGTATTAACGTCATTTTAGACAGACAGGGTAAAGATAAGCTAGCGAAACTTGCGTGAAATAGTAGTATCGGTTAGTGGTACGTTTCAGAAGGTTAGTATGTTGGATATATCGTATAAGAATAGAAGTTCGTACCGTGTATAACGTGTTCAAGGTTAACTAATCATTAAGGCAATGAATTAAAAACTTTGACTAAGTTGAAAACCGGTTTGTTTGACTTGCATAAAACATCTGTTCTTTGGAAATAGCAGATTAGTTTAATAGTGAGTAACTGCTGTTGCGATCCACTTTGCGTCAAAGTTTAGTGTGAAAATTGTCTGACAGGTGGAGGAGTTCTGGCCCACACCATCTTGGGTATCGACTTTAACGAAGACACTGGCGATGCCAAGTTCCTCATCCTCGATCCTCATTACACCGGTGGTGAAGACCTGAATATCATACAGAACAAGGGCTGGTGTGGTTGGAAGCCTGCCACATTCTGGGATTCCAGTGCCTTTTACAATCTGTGCATGCCCCATAGACCATCTATGTACTAGGACCGAGTTACTCTTGATACCCAACAGATGACACCGACAGTGGGAAGCTACTTTGATATCCTCTCCTCTTCCTTTCACTCTCTCTCTCTCTCTCTTCTGCGGTTTGGGTTTATGAGCGATAAGAGAATTATTTGGAAATATAAGCTACTGTTATCATGTTCTTGTTCTTTCCTGTGGGCTAGTAAGTTCAGCGCTTCTCGTTTCAAGGCTATTGACTCTTCTAGACGATTGGATCTGGTTTTTGTGCGGCCCACGTCCTGCGTGACGGTTATTGGATATTCTACGCAAGACGGGCTTATGATTTTAATAAACCAGATTTCTGCCTCGTTGAAAGTTGCGGTAAAGAAAAATTTTATTGGTGCCTTTTCAGCACTTAGAAAGCTGGGATTTTTTTTAAATATAATCTTTTCTCTTTTAAGGTGTAACTGCAAAACCTGCCCGAAACTTTCGCTCGCGCAAACAGCGTTAATGGTGAGATAACCATCTCTTCCGCGTTGTTGATTCACCATCATTGAGATTAATTCTTTTCATAAATGCTATCATTCATGTGGTAGTTAATTTAAACAGCTGAATGAAGTATTTCTACTCGTACATGAATGGCTATGGCTGTGATATCGAAGTCTCGAGCTATTTGATTACTTAGCAATGATGATAAACTAGTACGCGTATTAATTGATCATGTCTTAACGAACGATAGCATAGGTAGGTAGATAGACAAGGACTACGATAGATGGATAGATAAACCTCCAGAGGCGGAGCCTAATATACCCTCAAGCTATAATCGATCGATCGTTCGCCATACGAGTAGAGGTTGTTTTGAATGACATTCCTACATTGGCACCATCTGAACAACTGTCAACAGGGTTTTCTGTATCTGATTTACTGTTTCTATAAGTTTCAGCTGGTTAATAACAAGACACGTATATGTTAGAATAACCATCACTTTTGATGTTTGATAACATGTATTGTATTCAATGTGATTATTTTCATTAACTAATAAGTAAAACTCGAGGTGAAAAGTGTTGCTTTCTTTGGCTTCCTCGCAGCTCGACTGCTTCGTGCGCTTGCGCTCGGTTGCCCACCGGCACAGGACCGGTTTTTTTTCCCCCGTTCTGCCCGGCTTCCCACGTATTAACCGCGGCCACACCCCTATCAGCTGATTAACCGAGCAGAAGAGAGCGCCTGCGCCAGAAATATCCAGTAGTAACCGGACATGTCTGGTTTTTAACGATTTTCTCGGAGCCCTGGTATCACGCGGCGTGCACGTGAACTGCCGCTGACGCAACGGAGAAGGGAACTTACTGGAGAACAAAAATACACTTCCTGGGTAAAAAAAAGACATTCAAAGAATGTCACTAAAGTACAATCAAGAGAAATTGGAAAGTAATTTAACTGATTACTCAGCAGGAATTGGGAACACGAGAAAAAGAGAAAAGCTAATTCTTAAAATAAACTTGTTGTGCCTCGTGATTTTCCATCCTTTGAAAGAGAATTGCGTCTGAAGAAAACTCTTATTAAAGTTGATTTCATTTCAAATAACTGTTTGGTACAGTTGACTGCAAATTTACTTTAACTCGTTGTCGGGTGTTCAGAAACGCTAAAATTTCAATGTTACTCTTAATGGTGTACCGGTTGTGTTAATCTTAAAAATATTACCTGTATTGTCACATTGAAGAGTTAGTTGATACATAATTCATTAGTAATGGGTGGCATTCAAGCAGAAGCCGTAGTGACCTTATTTAGCGTGACTACTGTGGGCGCTGCGTGGACCGTCTCCCCCACACGCATAGCGAGGGCGCCAGGACGGCAAAGGCAGGAAAAGGGAAACTTGCCCGGCAGAGCTGCGTGGTTCTTCAAGCATACTACACGTGCATCGAGGGACAGCTCTCGTCGCTTATTGGCTGCATTTTATTAACAATGACGAAAAAGGTACTGGCTTTTCTACCCTATCATTAATTACTATTATAGAAATGTGGAAAGATGTTACACTAGTTTTAGATATTGTACGTTACGCATTGCGGAACTGTTTGTGTTGAGACAGTCACAGTTTACATGTGTATGCTTTTGGTCCGCCTGCTTTTCCACTTGACGTTTCGCATTTCAGAAAATGTCTCGAGTGTTTCATCAGATTTAGGTGTTTGCACATACACGGAACTGTTTTGTCGAGGCAGCTAGATACATGTATGTATTTTTGGTCCGCCTGCTTTTCCAATTGTTGTCAAAGGCAATTTTTCGCTTCTCATTTCAGAAATGTATCCGTATGGTATCGAAATGCTTCATCGATATTAGGGAACCGTTTTGTTGAGGCAGGTTAGATTCATGTATATAATTCTGGTCCGCTTATGCTTTTCCAGTTGTTGTCAAAGGCAGTCTTCGATCACCTTCACTGTCTCGTTTCTATACGAGAACCTTAATGCGATATCCATTTTATCCATTAGCGGTTATTTTATGTAGATCCGATACTGGCTACTTGAATATCTGTTTATCGATCGCGTTTCGCTTGAGTGGTTTTGCAATCGTGCCTGCAGGCAGCCATACGTTTCTATGGTCTCGTCATTGATCTGTCCATATGAAATATTATTGTATTGAATACATTGTGGCGTTTTTTTTTTAGGAAACGGTAGAGTTCCTGGGATTCTCGTCCAAACCCAAAGATGTCTGGACAACAGCTACTTACACCAAAGACGCTACGGTCAGGGATGACGTACCGCCGCACGATGAGAATCGCCAAAGAGGCAACTGGTCCAACAAGTTTGAATTCATTCTGTCGTGTTTCTCGTACGCAGTGGGTTTGGGAACCATATGGCGGTTCCCCTATCTGTGCTACAGAAACGGAGGAGGTAATTCGACCCTGGTGTCTTTTTTGGTTGTTTTTCTCCAAGTCCTTTTCCATGTCGCCACTGACGTGTTTGTGTTGAGAGGAGCAAAACTTGTGATAAACTCTTGTCCATATCAATAACCACTTGACCGAAAGTGAACATGAAGAACCACACGTTTCACTGTATCTGTGGTGCCAGGCATAGTCACAACAATCCTTTTCGAAAGGAGACATTAAACGACTCAAACTTAATCGCTATTTAACTTAATTAGATTATAATTTGTATCACTGCAATATAGATATAGAGGGAGTATGGAAACGACACTGAAGGTTTATGTTAAAATGACACGATTTCACAAATAGAGATTAACTGATGTTCCGACATTTACACATTGTATTGTTAGGTGCTTTCCTCGTTCCCTACTTGATCATGTACGTGTTCGCTGGACTACCGCTGTTCTTCTTCGAGCTCGCCTTTGGACAGTACGCCAGTGAAGGTCCCATTAGTATTTGGAAAGTCTGTCCGCTGTTTCAAGGTATCCATAGTCATTACGATTTAACATCGATAATTTTCAACCGTAGTTAATGGGTTGTTGAAATTTCCACTCACTGTTTACGTGCAGGGATCGGTTACGCCATGTTCCTCATTTCCTTCTTCATCGGAATCTACTACAACATGGTCGTTGCCTGGTCATTCCACTATCTTTTCGCCTCTTTTACCAGCGTTCTACCGTGGCAGTCGTGCGGCAACTGGTGGAACACTGATGGTAACCCATACAAAATTACATAACTTGTAATTAATGCATCATTATTTAAGTATTAAGTGCATCTAATTTATATAGTTACTTAGATAACTGATTCATGTATTATTTTGCTTTCTGCTACTATTCTAGCTTGCCGGGATTTCGATACGAAAAACTGCACTTCGCTGGGTGGACTGGCCAATAGAGCGGGGGTTTGCATTTTCGCCGCAGACGTCAATAACAGCGAATGGGAGACCCTGCGCAATTTGTCCATTAGCGCCAAGAGCCCTGCCGATGAATATTTCCAGTAAAACATTTATCTGTACCGTTAATTATTCAAATATGCAGTCAATAACGGTTTCAACTGCAAATTAATTTACAGTAACCATAGCAACAATAGCTATATATACATATATTCGTATGTCTGTACAAGGCTAAAAGTCTATGCCTAAACTTCCTGATAATCTTGATCAGTACCGGCCCCACCTAGTGGTGGAATTGGCAACTAGGTGCGCGGTATTCTTACGAGAGTTGACAGTGTCACAATAAATAACAGAAGGGCGAAATTTGCTTGTACAACTGGACTAGGTTCAATGTAAACATCACTGTACTCTTTACTGGTTGTAGTTATTTTACACATTTCACTCAAGTTATAATTAAAGGGCTAAAAATACTTTACCAGCAGATTTAGAATATAGAAATTTGTAAATTATACTGAAATATTCAAATAAATAAAACGGAACAGTAACACAGCTCTTTTGTTGATTTTGCAGTCATAATGTGCTGGGAATCAGCGATGGTATCCACAGTTTGGGCAGCGTGCGTTGGGAATTGGCCCTCTGCCTCTTACTCGCCTGGATCTGCGTCTACTTCGCCCTTTTCAAGGGAGTCAAAAGTGTCGGCAAGGTGATTATCACGACTTGATTGCAATCAATCATTGTCTCCGCCATAACTAGTAATATCTTAGTCTAATATCTATTCTACTGTAACGTAGCATTAATACTGAATTAGTAAGAATAACATTCAGTTAATAACGATTTCTACTGCAACTAGTATCGAATGGTGGAAATATGTGTTTGTCCTACTTCCCTTAGTGGAGTTTAACGAGTTTTGTCTTTTATTCTGTTTGTCAGGTGGTCTATTTTACGGCGTTGTTTCCGTACGTCATTTTGCTAATCTTGCTGGTGAGGGCTGCCACGTTGCCCGGTTACGTCGACGGCATCCTCTTCTATTTGACGCCGCAGTGGGACAAACTCAAGGAAGCCAGCGTATGAGCTCTTGAATTCTACGACGCAGTCTTGTATTACGAATTAATTTGAATAATACTGCAAGAAACATGGTGGAATTGAGTAGTATGGCTTAAATCGTAACCTAAAATAAGGGAAAAAAGGAATCCAGAATTCAGCAGACGATAGATAGACAGGCGGATAGATGAATAGATAAACAGAAAGGTGGGTAGAAGGGTAGATATGTAAAGGATAGGATAGGGTAGGATAAGATAAGATATATACACAGACAGATAGGTAGATAGGTAGTAGATAAATAGATAGATGGGAGGGACGCAGGTAGATAGATAGAATAGATAGAGCGAGAGAGAGATAGATAGATAGATGAAATAGTTGGATTGTTAGGTAGGTAGTTACATGGATAGATTCATAGACAGACAAATAGCTAGGTAGATAGACAGGATAGGATAGGACACGATAGATAGAAGGACAAATAGGTAAGTAGGCACACAGGCAGATAGAAAGGATGATGGACAGGCAGATAGATAGATAGATAGATAGGATATAGGAAAGGATAGATAGACAGACAGTTAGGGAGGTAGACACGTTGTTAGGGCAGATAGATAGTTAAGTGACAGATAGATAGCTAGGCAGATGACTAGCTAGATGAACAGTTCGATACAAAATGGATTGTTGAAATGCTAATCTCAACGTTTAATTTTAGGTTTGGGGCGACGCCGCCATGCAGATCTTCTTCTCGCTTTCTCCGTGCTGGGGAGGACTGATCACTTTGGCCAGTTACAACAAGTTCCACAACAACTGTTTCCGCGACGCTCTGCTAGTGGCAACGGGCAACATTCTGACCGCCGTCTTTGCCGGTTTCGTCATCTTTGGTGTCATTGGATTCATGGCTCACTCCTTGGGCAAACCTGTCAGCGAAGTAGCTACCCAAGGTAATTGGTTTTCCAAAACAATAAAAACGTTACTTGTACAAATATTACCCTCCTTCAGTATGTTTCTCCCCGAAATCTTGATAACTTGTACAGTAATGATGATGTATACCTTGATATCGTAGGTGTGATACCTTTATAATTTGGATAATGGAGAAATCGACATCCTTTTTGTTGTACTGTCTTATTTCACCTTTGTATACAGCTTACGGCTACACTGAGTGACACGTCATTCCTAGTTATAGTAAGTTAAAGGTATAACCTGGCCAACTGAGATATCCAACCCTTGATTGTACATTTTCTTATGTTTATCAGTCTGTAATTCTACGTATGGCAGCACCGTATACAGAAGAAGAGAAAAATAGTAAAGACTTAAGAGCGTATTATTTATTTGATGACAGGCGCTGGATTAGCTTTCATCGCCTATCCCGAGGCAGTTTCCCGACTTCCTGTTGCTCCATTATGGTCCATATTATTCTTTATCATGCTGCTGACGCTCGGCCTGGGCACGCAGTTTACCGTCCTGGAAACTGTGGTGACGACCATCGTCGATCTGTGGCCCGACAAGCTGCGCGGGAAAAATCACAAGTACGTTTCATAAAACCGCACACTCTAGCACACATGAAAAGGGCTCGCCGCTCCAGACTTTGGTATTTAATGTCAGCAAAACTATTCGCTCGAATCGTTTGCAAATCTACAGTTAGATTCTAGTACATAAGGCGATCTTTCACGCAAATTTTCATTATTATACGAGTCCAACTTGGAAAGATACAAGCAAAAGACGTTGAAGTCTTTTATCTTGTGCACTGCCCTGTTTTCGTGTGGTAGACGGTACTCTTATTTTATACACGTTAGCAATCAGTTTTATGCTTTCGCAAAAGATAGACAGACAGGTAGATAGATAGAAAGAGAGGTAGATAGATAGATAGATAGATAGATAGAAAGATAGGTAGATAGATAAATAGAAGATAGATAGGTAGGTAGGTAGATAGATAGATACGTAGGTAGGTCGATAGGTAGGGAGATAGATAGATAGATAGATAGATAGATAGATAGATAGACAGATAAATAGATAGACAGACAGGTAGATAGATAGATAGATAGAAAGATAGATAGATAGATAGATAAATAAATATATAGACAGACCGGTAGATAGATAGATAGACAGGTAGATAGATAGATAGATAGATACGTTATGTGCAGATTATGGACTTCTCTTTCTGAAACCACAGTTTGTTTTAATGGAGAACACTATCTTTAAAGTTAGATAACTGATCAAATTAGATGTCAAGATTTGATTGTTAAGTCTTTTTTTTAAATTACAGGTGGGTTCTTCTGGGAGCAGCCGTGTGCATGTACCTGTTGGGACTGGTCATGTGTACCGAGGGAGGCATGTTTGTTCTGCAGTTGATTGACAGTTACGCAGCCACGTATTCAGCACTGATCGTCGGCATGACCGAAGTGGTCGTCATCGCCTGGTACTACGGCGTCGATCGCTTTCTCAACGATATCCGCCTCATGATTGGTTACTACCCGCCACCGCATTCTTACTGGAGGTTCATCTGGAAGTTTTTCACTCCGGTCATTATCATTGTAAGTTGGGGGGGATTATTACAACCCTTATTATATTCATCTAATCAAGTCTTTAGTTACTTTATTTCGCTTGATAATTATTCAGAATGACTGCAACTTTAACTAATTTCTTGTTGAATTCTTCTTTTGAAAGGTGATTCTGATATTTTCGTGGGCAGATTTCAAACCGTTGACCTACGGTGATTACGTGTACCCGGCCGGAGCCAATACCGCTGGATGGTTGCTGTCCATGGCCTCGGTTTTGATGATTCCCATCGTAGCTACGTGTAAATTGGTCAGACTGGACGGACCGCTTAGTCAGGTAATATCAGTAATTAAAAATTAACAATAATTTGTTCATTAATTTTTGATTTTAAGTATTCGATTAATCAGCTGTATCAGGTTTTATAATATTTATACAGTGCTAGATGCATACTGGATATTGGAGGTTGTGATGGAATATTATATGGAATATTGGATGAATTAATTTCGCCTTTTGTAACGTTTCTCATCCGTCTCGATTGATTATTTTCGGTTTAATTCGCCTGTTGTTTCCCCCTTGTAAGTTATTGACTCGTGTAAAAAACCATTACTTTGTGTCAGTCTACATAACTGTGCCTGTTTTGTATATGTATAACAGAGGATACGTACGTTGATGGAACCGACCAGTGACTGGGGCCCGGCTCTTCAAGCCCACCGCGCCGAGGCCCGTTTACCGACGCACAATGACTCTCAATTGCCGCTAGCTCCACAGTGTCCCTATTTCGGTGGGTTTACCTTAACAATAGTCCAGGTTCTCAAATCCAGTCGACGTCATAATCGCATTTCTTCTGCAGATGACGCACTCGAGTTTGAACTGGAGCCCGTACCGGAACACAATTCCGAATCCAGTGAAGAAGGACTGGAAATGAAGTAAACAACTCTGCATGGCTGTTTGTAATTGTTTTTTTTTTGGTTCAAGACGGGGGAGTGGATTTTGTGAATCGAGTACCTTTGGTTAAGATGAAGAGGAAAGTCGCAACGTCAGTTCATTCTTTCGTGGGATTTTTTTGTATTTTTTGTAAGGGATTCAAATTATTATTTATATTTTTTTAAACGAAACTATCTTGTATCAAGATGTGCTCTGTTTTCCCTGATCGGTGTAAAGTCGAATATACAAGCGTTTGACAAAAAATTGACAATCTGTAACAGGTTGTATTTTTCTCGTGTTGTACGGTCTTGTAGTTTAAGGTCTAACAAGAGTGGACGAACAACACAAAATAGTAAACATTTGAGTCTAGCAGCGAAAGAATGGAGCTGTTGGTACGATTCGTTAACTTTTGATGATAGCCCCGCTGTCTATCAGCTGAATAATTCAGAGCGTTTGTCTGACGTTTATGTTTCTAGTCACGCCACTTTAGCCATTTTTCATAAGCGGTCGCCGCATGAAGAATTCACATCAAAGCAAAGCAAGAAACGGGCGGACAGAAGGAGTCGTCGCCTCTAATTTACTTATTAGGAGGCTTGCAGGCAGGTAGAATTCTAGTGGGTTGAATGTAGGTTAGGTAGGCATTTCCGATAACACTTTTATGTCTTAAGTTCGGTTATGAGTTAAACTGTAGGGTCATGTAGTTTATAGTAACATTAGTTAGTTGCGGGATGTAAACTCTCGTCAGTTTAACGAATACTGAGTGAAAACTGTAGATTTTGAGCAAGTGTTGCTGGTTAACGTGCTGGAAAACTAGGTAGCTTATGTAAGTAGCTATTAGTAGTATTGGAGTGCGGTTGGTTGCTTCGTAAAAGCATGTGGTAGCAGACGAATTGCGCTCGTTCGTACTCGGTGTGTAAGTTTTCGAACAGGTATAGCTGATTACCTGATAGATATTTTGACAGATAATTAGATAGATAGACAGTTAGATAGATAGATAGATAGATAGATAGATAGATAGATAGATAGATAGATAGATAGATAGACAGATAGATGGATATATAGATAGATAGATAGATAGATGAATTGATAGAGAGATAGATGGATATATAGATAGATAGATAGATAGATAGATGAATTGATAGAGAGATAGATAGACTGATAGATAGATAGATAGATAGACTGATAGATAGATAGATAGATAGATAGATAGATAGATAGATAGATAGATAGATAGATAGATAGATAGATAGATGGATAAATAGACTGATAGATAGATAGATAGATAGATAGATAGAGAGGTAGATAGACGCATCATTTAAACATATGGTATTACTGGAAATGTAAATTGTGATCTATAACAGTTACTGCATGAAGTGTATAGTAGCGATAAGGACTGTACATAGCTTGTTGGTTGTATCTAGAATGCATGTGCTGAGCGTTCAGCTTACGAGGAGCCACTTGGTAGTGATGTATTAGACACAGTTTACTCCCATCAAAGGTACGAAGTCACGTTAGCATGTCCATCCAACCGAAGGGCTATCCCATACATGCAGCACATTGTTGAAGTGAGGCACGCGAGCACGGAATGATGCGCCTTGTACTGGAAAACAGCCGTGTCTGTGCCGGCTCCAGTTCTATATATTTCTTTCCACGCTATAGCAGCTCTTCCCCAGCCCAGCCCAGCCCAGCCCTCCCCTCTCTTCCCCTCTCGCGCTAAACCAGGTCACCTCAGGCCTCGATTCATCAGATTAAGTTGAAATTTGAAGAGAGACAGAGAGGAAAAAAAGACGGGCGTACAGCCAACAACTGACGAGAAACTATTGCAGCGTATGTAGGATACGAAACAACATAGTGCGAGTCCATACATCATCACAGCAGTGACATTTCGTGCGTGTTTACATGACTCTGGCAACAAAGTGCACATTAATTCAAACACTACGTTATTATACAGACACTTTAAAACTGCCCTCGTGCCCTCCCCTCAACCTTCGCGCACAGAGGCCACGTGCGCCGCTGTACAGTCTAGAGCAACTTTCACAAAAAAAGGGTTCTTGCTGGGGAAAAGTTGATCGCTTATGGCAGCCATGTTTTCAAAGATATTTCAACCAAAAAAATACTGCGCATAGACATGGTAATACTTTATACCCTTGTAAAGTTTTATCTGAATCAGGTTGATAGTTTTGCCAATATAAAATCCCAAACTTTGAAAGACCCCTTGATTTTCTACCATTCAGAAACCCTTTGTTTTTTACTCTAGACTGTACAGCCAAGTATGAAAGGTATTGCTCCTTTTTTTTTCAACATAAATCGTTCTCCTTGTGTATATATTGCTTAATCAGGACCGGATCCATCACCGAAACGACTTTCGTACATCAACAACCATCGTAGAAGGAAGATTTCTTTGGTAGAGGATTACATAACATTCACTTTTTGGTGCAGTAGAGACCCTTTGGAGGCAAGTTTCCAACACATTCAGACAAGCCATCTGCCGTTGGTTAAAACCTAGGTTTCTAGGTGACTGGATTGGGCTCTCTAGTGTAGCAGGTTGTGAGTAAGTATTGCTAGTATGAAGTAGCCAACCTGGTTAGATCTTCCCAAGACGGAGTTCGCTTTATTGCTGGTCTGTGGGAAACTCTAACCTGGTTGGCTAGAGTATGACGCGAACCAATCAGATCTCTTCTCATAAGTTGGAGTCTAAATAAGAAAAGGTTCTGCAAATAGTTTAACTACTTGTGCAAATCTCGTGCAAACTATCAGGTGCGGGATAATACTTGGAACCAATCCAAATTAAGGGTAATTTAATCGACTCGGAGCCGGCAGAAAGCTTGTCCGAAGGTTGAGTAACTATCCCCCCCCAGGAAGCGTGCTCGATGTTTCGTGTGGGGGCAACAACGGACACTTAACGGACACAGGTGTACTTTCTGCAGTTTATGAAACTAATGACGACGGTTGGTGGTGGTTGGGGGGGTCAGGAGAAACGATCAAAATGATGGGGCTGATATCGGTTTTTTGAGATGGGGAGAATAGCGATGCGGCAAAGCACCTCGCAGGTGATGCGCTGGTAGAGAGCTTTAGGGATTTCCCATCGACCGATGAGCAATAAGTTGTGCTAACCCCCCCGGGGAAAGGAGTGAGAAAAGACTGGCGACGATATCTTTGATCTTCTTCGGCCAACTTTCCATGAATACGAATCTGGGCCCGTGTCGTTGCAACACAGCTTTGGGTCAGAATTCATGAATACTGAAGCGGAATCATCTCCACTGTTTAACAAAACAACAACCCCATGGCTTTGGAAAAAAAAATTCAAAAAACACAACACACACACACGAGAATTCTCGCTCCCCACGTAAAGGAAAGTACAGAATACAAAATATAACAAAAAACGTGACGAGATTCCTTCTTTGCTTGTGTTGCACATTCTTTTTCTGTTTGTCCCTCTTGCTAAGGAGACACACTGTCAAAGTTGATCGGGAAAGACAAGAGAGCTGCTTTGCCGTGCGTCTTCTCCCCGGCTCTGAATAATTCCGAGATTCTCCGTCGTCCACTTGTAAATTCTGCACGAAAGGGGAACTGCTTCTGGGGCTCATCATATCATAGTAGGTTCCTTGTGTTCACTGCCAGAGACAATATCGCATTTCAGCAAAAAAAGTGGCAAAGACTTAGTACTTCTTCTGGTTACCTTTGTAAGCAATGTCGGATTTGAGACCCGCACATCCGGGATCCTTTCAGCAGCACAAGGCAGTTTTGAAGATGTAATGTTGGAATAAGGAAATATACGATTAAGACATTCGACAAATAGTTCACCTAAGACAATACTGAAGATGTCGTGTTGGAATAAGAAAAATCGGAAACACAATTTAACGTATTAGTTGGTATATGAACGAAAGCATTCAGGAACATTTTTAGATTAACCTAGAATTTTATGGAGGGAAAAAATTTTTTTACCAAAGAATTGGAGAAGTCAATATTCGTTCGCACAGTTCTGTGATTTAGTGGCTGCAGAGGACGAACATTGTTGCCCAGGGCACCTTTGGGAGTCTCGCTATCCCCTTGAACCAAGCGCCGGAGAGCATACAACTTTGGCATAGCCAAAGGAAAACAGATTATTTTTAAAACTTATTGAAAATAGGTCAACCAAGATTTGTATTTTATTTAATTCTATGTTTCCTGACTATTGTTTTCATGAGGCTAAAACATGGAATCGGAAAGAGAGAGGGGGGGCTGGGGGAGGGGTTAAATTTATTTATGTATTTTTTTGTTCCCTTAAGAAAGTCGATGAAAAACTTGCTGTAATCAATATAGTTGCATGCCAGTTGAGTGGCTTTTTCTCGTCGGTATTCTTTCAACTTTTTTATCGTTTGGAAAGAATCTACGCAAGGGCAGAAAGGAAGGAGGGTAGAGAGAGATAAAAAGAGAAAAATAATCTGGTGCTAATCTGGTTCTTAACCGTCGAAACTTTGTTCCATTAGAGATTGACTGTGACGAGTACAATTACAATATATACTTGACATACAGTAAGGAGAAAACAAGATACCTCTTGACTGGTAATGTAAATTGGCTTGTTGAATATAATCCATGTCACTGTCTCCCAGCATCCCGGGTGAGTGGTCGATCCTTCGTAAGTCATATAGTAGTCGGTCTCGGGCAGCATTCCTCTCAGAGAAATGTGGCCCACTTCCGTAGATTGACCTGTGTTTGGAGGGTGAAAAAAATGGCGTGCTTGATGTATCTTGCTGGTACACTTAAAACAAGACCGGAGTTAATTCACCTCGATGTAGAACCTGGCCGAATAGACTGGACAGTACCCGTAGCTCGGGATTGGGAGCTTTGCCAACCTTGAGACATGGAATAAAGTGAAAACAAGTCAAGACTTGAGATGACAAATGAACGTCAATTCAGCGCGATGTTACAGGTAATTGGTTAGGTGCGTACTATATGCCTATACGGCACGCCTATGTTTCACCTAATTCAGAAGTCGATCATAGAGAACGAACGGTAATACAACATGGGATATAGGGATCGATTCTGTTGCATTTGGGCGCGTCCTTTTCTTGCATTTGTGAGTACGATTGGCGAAAGGCATGACTATAAATCTAAATTATACTGCTGTAAATGATGGACAGCTATCTTATCGAATTGTGGAGTGGAATTTGTTCGTGGTTCTCAATATTTGAATACCCCGCCTTGATGACCAACAGTTTTAATGCTAATCACGTTCTTGATCTGAAGGTTCATATAAATAAGTCGTGGGTAATTGGCAGTTCGATAAAGCTTAACAAGTTATACATTGATGGGCAGATAGTAGGATGAATGGATTGATAGATGGATGAATGGACGGATGGATGGATGGCTGGATGGGTAAATATGTAGACAGGGAGGAGAGAGAGATAGGCAGTTAGATAGATTGATAGGAAAATGGACTAGATAGGTAGATAGATAGATAGATGGATAGATGAACAGATAGACAGATAGACAGATAGACAAATAGATAGATAGATAGATAGATAGATAGATAGATAGATAGATAGATAGATAGATAGATAGATAGATAGATTCATGAACAGATAGGTAGAAGGGTAGATAAAAAGGTAGCAAGGTTTCATTCGAATAATATGTTACGATCTTAACTACTGACTTACGTTTGATTCATTTAAGCTTAAGCAAAAGAGGATAACTGATTGTTGTTTTCCAATTTGCAACTTGTTTTCGATGTGGCGCACACACGCCAGCTCTAAAGGTACGAAAATGATCACGGGCTAGGTATAACGGGTAAAGGTCGGCTACACGTAGACACACACAGCACATACGGTTTATACTTAATGATCACAAGGGAGCAGAACGTCTATATGGAAGTGATTTATTAGCCGCGGAGGCCCATGCAATATCATTCATTGTCGGATCTTTTGATGTGCCAGCCGAAATAAGTCTTGTGTGGCTCGATAAGACGCAGTGTTTCGTGCGCACTCACGACTAACACGTAACTTGGGACAAATTCGTCATTGCTCGGTGTCCTTTTGCTGTGATTGCTCAATACACAGTTAATCATAGCACGTCCCCTCCCCACCCTTGAAACAACCGCGCTAGACCCACCATATCGGTCTCCTTCCCCTCATGCCAAACTATTCTGCTCATCTTACTTATCGTTAACTCGATCTCCGATACTCTGTTTTCTATCATATCTGAACTATTTCATTCCTTAGGTGATTCAAATTAAGTTTAATACTAATTGGCTAGATTTTAGGAAGAAATCACCATCGAATATGTAGAAAACATCGACTATAATGGGTAAAATACAAACTTAACTTTTTGAGCTAGTTGTGAGTGAATCTATCAACAGTATTGATTTTGCAATCCTTTGGATATTTCAAACGGAGAAAAAAAGGAGTTGCAACGGCAACTTTCGTGACAGAACAACAGTTTGTGAAACTTTGAAACTTGATAATACCTGTATCAAGACGGATACGCCAACTAATCCTTGAGATTTGTGCCGAGCTTCCGAGGAGTTGTGGTACAGTTCAGAGTTGTAGCCGTACATTTGTAACTGCAACGTTTAACCAATTAAGCTTTTTGTACAAAATTATAAATTTCCATAATTTTGAATTTAGGTAACAATGTATATAACACATGGGGGAAAATAAAAACAGAATAACTGAAATAAATACAATGGTAATTACCTCGGCGGGGAAAGCATGTCCCTGAATGCGATGTTCCGAGCCATGATTGTTTTCGGTGCCGTAATGAAGAAAAACTTCCTCGATTTGGTATCTGTAGGCCAGAGGCCCAGCTGTCACGTTAATGGCCAGCGAATGCTTCGGTCCCGTGTCGGGACGAAATACCAATGACTGTCCCGTGTTCTGCAGCACTCCCGTTACCTTCATTAAGCAGCACATCAAAATTAACGTGTGCAGTCTGCAGCCATAACAAAAAGGGTTCTTGATGGGGAACCGTTGATCGCTTATAGCACCCACGTTTTTAAAGATACAACAGCCAAAAAAATACTGAGTGTAGACCTGGTTGCTCTTTATACACTGGCGAAGTTTCATTCAAATCGGCTTATTAGTATTGCCAAAATAAAAATCCAAAATTAAAAAGATCCCATAATGCCATAACGTTCAGACAACTTTATTTGCTCTACGACTTGTTCGAAAGGTTCACAACTGACGTGCCGCTTCAGACTTTGCTACGTAATTTCAGCCATCGTATTCGTCCGAATGGTCTGAAAATTTGCAGTTGGGTTGTACTACAAGGTGAGATTTTAGTAAAAAATTTTCACTGTTATGTGAGTATAACTTGAAAAGATACAGGCAATAAACCTTGAAGCCCTTATCTGGTGCAAATCCCCTTTTCGATGTGGTAGATAGTACAATGCCGCGATGTTTGTATGATGTCGTCAAAGCCAATTGCGCAAAGACATTAACGAGTCATTAGCGGTTCCCGTGTCCTACCCGTTTACAAGAGAACGCCGTATTTCGACATTGTTGGTCGTCATTTTACGATTGTGTAGTTTCCGTTACGTGTATACGTATGTACGCATGTATGTATGTATGTGTCTATCTATACCTACCTATCTATCAGTCTATCTATCTATCTATCTATCCATCTATCTATCTATCCATCTATCTATCTATCCATCTATCTATCTGTCTGTCTATCTATCTACCTATCTATCTTTCTATCTATCTATCTTTCTATCTATCTATTTATCTATCTATCTATCTATCTATCTATCTGTCTATCTGTCTATCTGTCTATCTGTCTATCTGTCTATCTGTCTATCTGTCTATCTGTCTATCTGTCTATCTGTCNGATCGATTGATCTATCTATTGATCTATCTATCTATCTATCTATCTATCTGTCCTTCTGTTTGTCTATCTATCGATCGATTGATCTATCTATCTATCTATCTATCTATCTATCTATCTATCTGTCCTTCTGTTTGTCTATCTATCGATCGATTGATCTATCTATCTATCTAATCTATCTATCTATCTAATTATTTATCTAACTATCTCTCTCTCTCTGTCTGTCTCTCTATCTATCTAACTATCTATCTATGTAGCTACCTACCTACCTACCTACTTAACTACTTAACTACTTACCTACTAACCTATCTCCCTACGTTCCCGTCCATCTACCCATCCATGTATCTATCTACCTATCGGTATATCTGTCAATACCTGTTTTCTGTCCCTCCAGATATCTGTCTACCTATATTTAGAACTGCAATCTTTGTTTTATGCAGGTCGGTTCGGTATGGCGTGCGTTGGTCACAACCGCACAAGTCATACAGGTACGCACGATACAGAAGCAGTTTTATTTTCACTGACGTGTCTTTTGAGTTCTTTCGCATTTTCTTCTCATGTGAATTCTACTTTCGGCTTGCGTGCTTTCAATTCAAATCTTTTGATAGAACTTCCTTCTAAAATCTACTCGTATTTGTCTTAATTTTAAGTAATGTAGTTAGTTTTTAAGTTTATATGTCTAGCATAGTAAATGTGAATGGAAACTTTGTCCTATTTCAGATAATTTACGTCCTGTGAATTTTTTCGAACTTGCTTTTAGTGTTAACTGACATTAAGTTAAGATGGATTATAGATGATACATGAGTGAAACGGTAATTAAAATCGGAAAGTATCAGTAGGATGCCCAGTTGATTTCTGGTACGAGTCTCGTGCAATTGCGGTGTTTGGCTGTTTGCGTGCATCGACTTTGGGTTTATACTGGTGAAGCACTTTGCTTTATGTGCACCATTATTTACACCTCAGCCCAGGGGAACGAGTGTTGCAGTATAACGCTGCCTGCTCCCGCACCCTCCTCCACCCAACCCTCCGCTTGCTTTACCGTAAAGCACTCGGACACTTGCAAGCTCTTCTCTCTATCGTTACATTTTCACGCAGTGCCACTTTGTTTCGTCGTTACTTTTATTTCGATGCCCCGAAAGCGTTTGCCAGTGTTGCTGCACACACATACTGACGGCCCGGAGCTTCTCCTCCCCTCCCCCGGTTTGTGTGTCCGTGGGATGACACGCTGTAAATTCGAATGGCGTTCAACTTCTCGCTTCAGGTTCCCTGGCGCTGCAAAGATCGTTTCATTGGTAACATGCTTTAAGGAATAGATTTGAAGCTTCATCTTCTCTGCACGTACAGTTTAGATCATTCCTTTTTTAAAACGGAAAAGGTTCTTGGTGAATATCTCTAAAAGTATGCTGCACAAAGCTATGCGAAAAATTGCTAATGTAGATCACGTAAACCTTGTTACGAGTCTAGATTTTCATCAAGTTTGAGTCATTAGTTTTGCCGTAGTAAAATGTCAAAAGTGGAATAGCATTGTACGTTGCTGCGTTATCTGATCTAGACTGCACAGTTCTACAGCAAAGCAGATTAAAAAGGTTCTTGCTGGTGACAAGTTGACTGCTTATTACTACCACATTTGTAAAGATACAGCAGCCCAAAAAATACCGAGTGTAGAACTGGTAGTGCCTAATACACTCGTCAAGTTTCATCAAATTTGATCTCTTAGTTTGGTTAGAATAAAATCCTAAAGTTGAAAGATTTACGATAGTTTCCCTTCGTTCAGAACCCGCTTCTTTCTGGAGACTACAGCAATAAAAAAGGTTCTTGCTGGGGGAAAAGTTGATTGCTTATTGCTCGTACAGTTTCAAAGATTTGACCATCTAAAAAAATACTGCGTATTGATCTGGCAGTACTCAATGCACTGCCAAAGTTTCGTTAAAAACGGTTTGTAAGTTTAGCCAAAATAAAATCCCAACATCTCGAAATTAGAATAAAATTCCGTCACTCAAAACCTCCTTTTTTGGAACTTGACACGGTTCAAGGGGTTTAATCCAGTTTCATGCAAGATAACTAATTCAATTGACACAGATCAATCAAGTATCGACATTTTTTTCGAAAAAAGAAAAGCTTTTTTTATATCGTCAATCCAATTTATGTGAAAGTTTAATTTGATTTTTTCTCCTTGTTTTCTTGGATCTGTCTGAAACCCGCTTTTAAATGGGAGTGCGTTTATCTACGTCGAGTGGGAATAGACAATGATTGGTCGTATAGATAGGAAGCGTAAATTGGCGAAGTAAAGGTACTTTTGCACCCTTCTTCCCTTCCACGGGACTGAAGGATTTAAAGGGATTTCTCCACCGGCTGATGATATCTGAAACTGAAGCGACGAGCTTTTTGCCTCCCATAGGGCGCCAGGGGCTATTTTGGAACGC
>JAIQCU010001056.1:0-28784 GCA_022114935.1 Leptestheria dahalacensis | reverse complement strand
ATCTATCTATCTATCTTTCTGTCTATCCTGTCTGTATGCTCTTTATTTATTTGATCTGTAATCTAGTTATCCTATTTTTTAAAGATGTATTTCATTCCTGCTTCAATAACTCTATCTCTTTAATGTTATATCAGTTACTCACTATATATCCAGTTAGGCATTCGTAATATAATCTGTGGTCATATAATTTATTGCTGTCTTGTCAAGTTCATGCGCATTCATGCGCAGCTGAGGCGTTGCATTGTGGCGGCAGTTTAGAAACGACCCGAGACACCTGTCATCTTTGTTGTTGGTCTTCTTGGGTTGTTGTTCCGATTCTAAGTCCCAACGGGGGCCCCATGGTTCGTCACGCTCGTCTTCTGAACGTTATTCATTGAACACCTTTAAAGTAATTTTACTTTTCAGTCTTTCAATTTGCATACATAATTGAGTAACCAGTCTATTGATACTAACTAAGTGAAGCTAACATTAATTTAAACTTGATGTTTCTCAAGAGAGATTATCGGACAAACAAATACGTACTGTTTGAATTTGACATTTGTCATATTTTCATTTCTCATAAAAGTTTAATCAAAGCATATGCATTACCCATTTGAAATTCCTATTACAGCAATGGATCAAGAGAAACTTCCCTTAACGAGACATCGCTCTGATGAGGGCTCTTCCTCATTGGGTGAAATCAAGTATCAGCGCGTGGTTCCTCGCACTGTGACGGGGCCCTGCAATACAAAAAATAAGAACGCCATCGACTGGTATGTTTATCGCACCCTAGATTGCTTCTAAAATACGTTTTGTGTCTTACTTCAGGGGTCCCTGCGGTCTCATCGCCTACGGCTGCGGTTTTAACGTTGTTGTGGTGGAACCTACGCAGATAAGGACTGTCCAGACGTTCGACAAACACAAGGCAGCCGTGACTAAGGTATGAGGGCTTCAACCTCGGATTTACATATTGCAATAATTTTTCTTCTGTTTGATAGATAAAATGGAGCCCCGGTGCGCAGCTCGTCATCGCGTCGGGCGATGTCCACGGACAGATTTATGTTTGGGACGTTGCGAGCAGAAACTCGCTGCATATGTTTCAAGATGGAACCAGACCGATTAGTGGTTTGAGATTTGGTTTACCTAATTAACGATTTAATTATAGGAAGTCTAATTATTAATAATTAAAATTTAAAATTAAAGATATCATTGAATAAAATCTTTACTAAAACAGCAATATAATTTATTGTGATGATCTGCAAATTTTTGTGAATATCTTTAAAACAGATTTTTTCTGGGTCCCGGGACTTGATCACGGAGAGAGGCTCCTGCTCGCCCTCCATCCGCCCTATTCGGTTATCTTATGGGACACAACCACCGGAACGAAGATTTGGAAGAAGTCCTACACCGAACAACTTCTGATGATGGATATGGATCCTTTCAATCCTTCGAAAATTGCGTGTAATTATAATTTATCCCAGTCACCTCTCCTACTTTAATCAGAATTAGCTAAACCGTGAAGTATTCTCGCTGTGTTCATGTATGATTAATCATTTATTTGAACTTTTTTCCAGTTGCGTGCCAAAACTGTATCCTGTTGGTGGACGACTTCAACCCGGTCAAGGTGCCTTCGAGCAACGGTCGAAAGTTCTACGTCAGCGTGCCCAAGACCACGACTCCGCAGACTCCGACGGTCCCGCTGATCGGTTCCGACAAGTCTCGTGAACGACTCAAACGACTCGTCCGGGATATTATCGTCGGTGAATCTGCGCCGCGTCCCGAAGAATTGGTAAATTGTAGCCAGGTTAACGGTTGACTGTAGTTATTAAATTATGTCATGTGTAATATAGTTATAGTAATATCTCTATTTATTTTGGTTTTCTTTACCATTTTAAATATTGATTGCAATGTTGATTTGGTTTAGACTTCATCGCAGAACGAATGTCTGCAGCTGAGTTTCCACCGCGCTCTCCGCGACATCCTCTGCCTGGTGTACCCGAAGGAAATCCTTCTGGTCGACCTTCGAATCCAGCATTCAGTAGCAGTCATTCCGACTTCCGATCGCGGTTACACTCCGTTCCATCAAATTCTCTTTTGCCGTCAGAGGGACGCTTTACTCTGCGTCCACGAATCCGGAGCCCTAACGTTTCGTTCCAGGCGCCTGTGCGAATCTGCCGATTCTCCAGAACATTCCTGGAACAATTCCAACGAGTCTGGAAGCGAGATCTTCTATGACCAGCGCTGTCAGACTGAAGGAATCCGGTACAGCAAGAATAATAAGATCCTGGCTGCGGCGATGGATCCTGTGCACGAATCACGTGCTGCGCTCCTTCTGACCGATGGGAAGGTCTTCTTTTACGAATTGGCTTCTTCAAAATGTGGACCTGCTGGCGATCAGGCGGCCTTGGCTGACCTGATGGGACCGCTGCACTGGTCGAAGAACCCGCTGCCCTTGAAGATGACCTTGTTTGGCCTCTTCTGTCAAGTAAACACGTTGGGCTTTACAAGTCCCATGTTCAGTTTAGTTACAGAGCGACTGGTACCAAAGACGAGTTTCCTCAGGATACAGTTGATAAGAAAACTTCTTTGGTGTTAGTCGCCCGTTGTATTCATGTAACGGGCCTTTCACATAGCGAGCGACTTGTACCGAAGACGGAGCTTAAACATCTCGTTAGACAGTTCCATCCCTTTAGATTCCGACTTTGATGTCCGTCGCTAAATGTATCAGCCTTATGGACTTTCCGCATGCGAGCGACTTATACCAAAAGCAGTGTCGGGGCGTCTTTTCTTGCTGGTTCCAGCCGTTTAGGCCACGTCTTTGGTATCTGTCGCTGAGAGTATCAACCTTATGGACTTTTCACAAAGCGAGCGACTTGTACCAGAGACGGTGTTGGAACATATTTTCTCTTGTTTCAGCCCTTTATGCCCTGCCTTTGGTATCTGTCGCTAAATGTATCAACCTTATGGACTTTCCACAAAGCGAGCGACCTGTGCCAAAGACGGTGTCGGAAAATCTCGTCTGGCTAGTTCCATCCCTTTAGACCCTGTCTTTGGAATCTGTCGCCAGCTCTATCAGCCTAATGGGCTTTTCACGTTGAGAGCGACTCGTACCAAAGACAGCGCTTATGCACCCCTCTCACTGAAGCGTTTGTGTAGCGAGCGACCGATTGGAATATCTGTTGAATATACATCTTTTCAACTGTTTATCAACATGTCTCAACATCACATCTACTTGCGTAGGTCAGTTCGGCCACCGTCATCAAGATGTGTCCACCACTGACCCTGAAAAACTGGCAGAACCATTCACCGCTCTTGGCTGCGGGCTGCAACAACGGGTTTATCCAGTTTTTCAACATCGCCACTGGAATTCTGGAGAAGGAGATAGCTGTTCATAGCTACCCGGTCAAAGGTAGCAAATTAAGCATAATTTATAATTTAAGAATAAATGACTTGACTGTAATACAATATGCTAAGCCGAATACTATTAAAGTTAAATTTCGAATCAGAATTACATAATTGGGTCTTTAATATAAAACAGGAATCGAATGGACCGGACTGCACACTGTGTTAAGCCACGCCCAGACTCTGACCTCGGGCAATGCCTATCGCAACGAGCTGCTCTTGACCAACGTCAAAACGGGCAAGGTATCATCCTTCATAATTTCTATATTATTACAATAATAATAATTATTATTAATTCCTATTGTTATTGTATTATCATAACTGTGATTACGACTGTTGTAAATGTTAGGTATTTTCTTTTTATTTCGCCAATTTGAAATCGTTCAAATTAAATTAAGATTAATATGAATTGCAGGTGACCGTAGTCCGACCGGAACGAGGCGATGAAAACCCCATCGATTTCGTCCGCATTTCGGCCCTGAAGCAGTACTTCATCGTCACGTTCAAGGACGCTCCGCTGGAACTGTGGGACCTCCGGCGGTTGACTCTCCTGCGGACGTTGCCCAGGAAGTTTCCCGCCATAACGGCGCTGGAGTGGTCGCCGTTGCATTTGCCCAAAGTGCATAGGAAATCCGTCATTGCCGAAGACTCTGACGGCAGTGGGCATTCGATTCCTAACATACTTTATAAAAAATTCCCATCCAATCTCTTAATCAATTAAAATTGTATTGAATAAATTACCGTATTTAGCTCTCATTATGTTTAAATGTTTAATCAAAGTTATCTTCTATACGAAAAAGGCACAGCAGCTCTGCCGGCGATGACCACCAAGGAGTTTTTCGTCTTTGCCGACCCGGATAACAATCTCTACCATCTGACGGTGGAAGGGAGCGTCGTCAAGGACTGTGAAAGACTCAAGACTCCCGTAATTACAAATCTATTATCATTAAACCTGTCTTGTATTCAAGTTCCTAATTTTGTATTCAAGGCCTTAAATGGGATCATCGCCATGACGTGGAAACACGATTTTCTGGCCCTGGGAGACGCCGAGGGTGCGATAGCCATCTGGGACTGGCGCAACCGGACCTACCGTCACTTGCCTTCATCCCGTAGTCCAATCAGAAAGCTGCGTTTCGCTCCGGGCAAGCAAAACCTGAAGCTGTTGGTCTACCACTCGGAAGGTATCGACCTATGGGATGTCAGGGAGTCTGAACGGCTGGGCCAATGGCGTAACAGTCCCTTCCGTGACGTCATCACCGTCCTTGAAGCTGATTGGGCCGCTTCCGATTGTCCGGTTTTCCTCTGCTCCGATGGGTCGATCCGCGTTTTCGATGTAACGCTGCAGAAATGCAGCGCGCCGCTCCAGGAATACGCGGATTCTCCAGCTGTCTTCGCGCTGATGTCCTCAGCGGTTAAATCGGTGATACGGTCCTCGCTTCAGCTGAATATCCAGGACGGTTTAACCAGCTTGGATGAATTCCATGACAGCAGCGGGATCTCAATCCTTTCCGAGCGGTGCCTGAGGACCGCCCGGATCTGCGGCGACCTCCAGCAGCTGGAACTCTGGAACGTCGCCTCCTATTATCTGAGGTACCAGAAGAGCGTTACTGGACAAAAGCTGGAGAATCTCCAGCCGCTGGACACCTGTTACGATGTACTGTGCGATCCGAGATCCTATAAACAGACGGCTGTTGAGAGAGCTAATCTGCATGAAGCTAAACCGCGGGCTTATGAACACAGCAGGCAGTTGGCTAGGGAGCTGTTACTGCTGAATGAGAAAGGTTATCATTAATCTTTTTTTTTACATTTTTTTCTTAATTCCAATCTTTTTTCGTTTAATTTAATATTTTAATTTTTGTAATAATTTGTTTATTTATTTGTCTGTGTTTTTATATATTTACTATTTTTATTATTTAAAAGCGTAATAAACTGAATATTAATTATTAGAAAATAGTACGAATAATTATAAATATACTATGGCATGAATAAGTACTTAAATGCAAATTAATTATAAATTATAATTCGATATTAAGAAATAGACGAAATAATATCAATTATTTTATCTGTAAAATAGATTTGAGTATTTAGTATAATTATCACAAGTTTGTATTTTTAATATTTCAGATAAAGTCATCGCCCTGCTGTTGAACACGGAATCGTCACACGAGCAGTTCTACAGCAACCACCTGCTGGCCTGTCTGACTGCAGCCCTGCAGACGAGTAACCATGGCAACGCTCACAGTACCGTCAAACTGGTAGCCACGCATCTGATAGCCTCTGGTCAGGTGTGGCAGGGAACCGAGCTGATGATCCTCAATGGACAAGTTTTGGACGCCTGTCGCTATCTGCAGTCCAACAACCTGTGGGAAGACTCGGCACGAGTGGCTAAATTGCTGCTGATGGGTAAACAGATGGATAGATAAGTGGATAGATAGAAGGATAAGCTGACAAATAAATGGATAGGTAGCCAGTTAGATAGATAAATAGATAGACAATTAGATAGATAGACAGACAGATAGATAGATAGATAGATAAATAGATAGATAGATAGATAGATAGACAGAAAGATAGATAGGTAGATAGATAAATAAACAGATAAACAGACAGATAGATAGGTAGAGAGAAAGGTAGATAGATAGATGGAGAAACTAAATATACAGATGGATAGACTGATAACAAGATTAAAATAATTCAGTTAATTGGTTGATTTAATTTAAGTCATCATTTATAAAGCCCATTAACATAGTAAGACGGTGTTAATGTAGAAAAGATCAAATTCTGATCTTAAAAGAAGTATTACTGCAATAAAGTTGAATTGAACAGGGAAATCAGAATGTATATTTGCTACTTTCGCTGTAGACGATGATCCGGCTGCTGCCGCGGATATCTGGAACCGCTGGGCGCAGCATTTGGCTCAGAATCGGCAGAAATTCTTCGCGGTCTTGGTGGCAATCAGCGTCGGATTGTGGCTGAAAGCTGCCGAGCTGCTCGTCCAGCTGCAGATGAGTGAAGCTGCTGCGCTGCTGCTCAGAGCTGCTCAAACCGAAGCGGGATTCGAACCCGGCGAAGAGTCGGCAAAGTCTTTCTCGGTAAACGTATCAGCCGGGATGCTTAACTTATCATTTATCATTATTTTGTTAAGTTATCTAATTAGTGTTGAATTTAATTTGTGGTTAATTTTGATTGCAGGAAAATGTCCACTATGAGTACGCGCGCCATTTGCACTCGATTGGGTTGACGAACGCTGCCAAAGAATGGGCTACTCTAGCCGGGAACAAGGGACAGTCACTGATCAGCGAATGGGAGATCCTCAGCAAAGATTAAAAAAGCAAAAGCAAAAATTAATTCAACTTAATTATTTTCCCTATTTTCCTGAATTCCCCTTTTGGGTGAAAAAGAAAAAAAGTCATACATTCCGTTGATGTTTCTCCTCTATCTTTTAGTCCAACTATGTGAGCTGAATAAACGTTAACATTATCAAGTAACCGAACTGTCATTGCTGTGGAGTAGTCTAAATTAATGGATAGATAAATAGACAGTTAGACATATAGACAGATGGAAAGATAGATAGATAGGGAGGTGCTAGACAGGTAGGACAGGTAGGTAGATGGATAGAAAGATAGATAGATAGGTAGATAGATACATAGATAGATGGATGGATAGATAGACAGATAGATAGACAGATAGATAGATAGATAGATAGATAGATAGACAGATAGATAGATAGATAGATAGATAGATAGATAGATAGATAGATAGATAGATAGATAGATGGATAGATAGGTAGATAGATGATAGATAGATAGATAGATAGATAGATACATAGATAGATGGATGGATAGACAGATTGATAGATGGATAGATAGATAGATAGATAGATAGATAGATGGATAGACAGATAGATAGATAGATAGATAGATAGATAGATAGACAGTTAGCTAAATCAATTGATAGATAGACAGTCGAATAGATGCATAAGCAGTTAACCGGCTAGACGGTTAGATCAGTGGTCGGTTAGATACACAAGTAGGTGGGTAGCCAGATAGACAGGTTGTACAGGTAGGTAGTTAGATAGAGAGAGACTGATAGATTGACAGAATCATCAATAGACAGTTAGGTTGGTTACATAGATAGTATTCATACTGTAGGTTGAGTGGTAGATAGGTAGGGAGATAGATAGATACATATATCGATCGTTCACGAGAGATACTTGGCATAGTGCCAGGCAATAACCTGTCTTCCACGTGTTTTTTACAGGCGAACGCGATCCTGAGAACCGGGATGCGGTCGCACCAAGCCCGAGCTTCTGCAGGACGGGCTGGTAACCCGGTAGATTCCAGTCCATCGGTAACCGTAGAAGGTGTCTCCAGGGTAAAACCAGTATTCGGTAAGGAGATATTGATGGCTGGAGTCTCCAGTTCCAGTTCCGGCATCCTTGCCGAACCTCTATAAAGCGGCTGCGAACGGGTGTGATGGTCCCCGGGCCCTGCTGCCCCAACTCGACTTGGTTCATTGGCCCTAGGCAGATTGAATCTGACACCTGTGCACGGATTTATCGTGAAACAAAAATACCCAAACAGATGCATAAGTATATGTTACGTAATGTAAGACTGTATTGCATTTGGTATTATTTTAGATAACTGTATAACAATTACTGCTGATTATTAGTAGGTTAACACGGTATAATATGTTGTGTGTTAATCGGTTAATATGATAGGTGTTGTTGTATTCTACATCACTATACAATTCTATTTATTATGAGTTATTTTTGAAGACAATCTTTTAACATTAAGTAAGATTATTAGGTAGATTATACTATGGAATGAATGCTAAGTATAAAATGGTCAAAATATAAAACCTACGACCTTTAGTGTGGATTAGGAACGCCAGAGACGCGGGAAGAGGAGTAGACGAGGAAAAAACGCTTATCGTATCTGTGTGTGTGTGTTGTGCTTTGCAGTTTTTAATCTCAAATTTATTCTTTCACAGAAGTAAAAGTTAGTTAATTAAATGAATTAATAAGTTAAAATAAATGTATTACCCTATTTATTTATTTCTGATGATAATAGTCATTCCTGTTGTGTTATTGCGTCGTAAAGTTGTAATTTTGGTGTAAGTTGTAATTGGTCGTTCTTAATTTATTTCAGGTGATTGCAGTTCAGTAAAGCTAAATCATTAAGTAAGTGAATAGTTGGACAGACAGATAGATAGGCAGATAAATAGATAGATATATAGATGTTCAGGCAGATAGACAGACAGATACATATATATGTAGATAAATATGTAAATTGAAATGATTAGATGATAAATGATTAGATAGATAGGTAGATAGGCAGATAGATAGATAAATAGACAGATACGTAGATAGATAAATAAATAGGTAAATTGATAGTCAGACAAATGGTTAGATATATAGGTAGTTGAATAGATAGAAAGATGGATAGATAGATCCGCAGATAAATAAATAAATAGGTAAATTGATAGTCAGACAAATGGTTAGATAGATAGATAGATAGATAGATAGATAGATAGATAGATTGATAGATACGTGAATACAACTTGAAACGCTTTAAATGAAACTTGAATAAATTTGAGTAGATCGATCTAAACCATAAGTAATACAATTTATGATATTATAATCAGATATGAATCTACTTTAAGTTTCCGTAGATTAAGTCCAGACAGCTGCTTCTTTACGGAAGATCTATCCACCTATCTATTATATACTTATCTATTAATATCCTATTATATCTAATCTAATAAAAATTACACATAAAATATAAATAAATTATAGATAATCATTATATATATGTGAATAATAATATATTTGTGAATAGTTAAAAATCCGCGAGCAGCTGCCTTTTTTCTAAAGAAGAAAGAAAGACACATCAGATTTACTGGTATCTTTGATAATTTGTCTTTTGTGCAGAAGAGCAGCTGGAATGTTTAGCCGTCTGGAAGGAAGGTTCGACGCGCTACATGGTCGGCCGACTGGAACACCAGGGTGCCACCAGCGACGAAGATCGCTATCGCTGCTTCGTCTACGAGCGAGCGCCGACCGGGTCGACGGCGTCGCGCGAGTCGCAGCGATCCGTCGTCCTCTTGGCGCAAAGTGGCGACGCCACTTGCAGTGGACTCACCACCGCTACCGAGGGTTCTAGGACGCTGCGATTAACCAAAGGTAAATTTTATTTAGCTCAAATTGAACGATATGAACTTAAATTTTCAGTAGTTCTGTAAACACCTGTAATTGAACTGATGATTCACAATGAGTGTCATTCTTTTAGTGAATGCTAATACCCCAATTATCGTAATATTTTAACGTTGGTAACCGTTTAACCAGTTAAGTGTCTCGACAATATTAGGTTTCATTGATATTGAAAGAATTCAGTTGTTTAAGACGTCTTAACCTACTATTCTGTTTTCCTTCATTAAGTATATTGTTGTCACTATTGATGATGGGACAAATTAACTAAAATCTGGTCCCCGTTATTTATTCAATGATCTTGATTTCCACTAACTTATTTCAGCACATGTAATCAGCTATTTAAGACGTCTTTCCCCAATTTTCATCTCTTTATTTGCTACATTAATGGGGCTCTTCCAGCTGCTTTTTCGGTCGTTCTTTTTAGGTTGTTATTTTGTTTTATCTGCGAGGGTTAAAGGTTTTTTTTCGTGGCTGCGAAAAGACGCGCCGCTGCGAACAAACGAGACCCTTGCGGGAAATGAGCAGCCGCAGGAACGATGCCTGTGGGACGGCGCGCTACTTTATTGCTGCCGTGTGTAACAGGGACCAACTGCGTGAATCCGGCTACTTGTAGTACCCGAGAGTGTCGCTACTTTCAATAAAGATCCCATGCTAGGTCGCCCGCCCTTAGAAAACACCGTGCAGAGCGACTTGCTTCCAAAACTGTTCCCTCTGTAGATAAACTTTTAATGCCCTTTCACTTATGCACAGTTGGTCACATAGACAGAAAGGCAGGTAGATGGATGGATAGACAGATAAATACATAGACAGATAGACAAACAGATATAGAAGTAGATAGGTAGATAGATAGAAGGATGATGGATAGATAGATAGATGGATGGATGGGTGGGTAGACAGATAGATAGAAAGGTATATACTTAGTTGGATAGACAGATAGATAGACAGACAGACACACTGATAGAGAAATAGAGCAGACTGATAGATAGCAAGATAGAGAGACAGCCAGGCAGACAGATAGATAGGGAAATGTATAGTTAGGTAGGTAGATAGACCGACTGACAGACAGAATAGATAAACAGGGAAATAGATAGGCAGATAGATAGATGAATAGATAGATAGACAGTTAACGAGATAGCTAGATAGATAGGAAGACAGGTCGACAGACAGATAAACTGACTGATAGACGATATACAGGAATAGATATATATGTAAGAAAGTAGATAGGTAGATCGATATACCGATACATATGCAGGTAGATAGATAGGATAGATAGGCAGGCAGGCAGACAGATAAATATCTAGTCAAATAGACGGAGAGACTAAAAGACAGTTACATAAATAGATAGACCGACAAATTCCTAGTAGTTCATCTGGAGTTTCCCGCAAGGATTCGTCCCATCAACAAAGCCAGGGGAAATAAAGCTCGTCGAATGTGTAAAAAGGCAGGGATTTTCAGGGAAACCGTTGCCTGAAGAGGCCAAGGGCGCGGGGTGCGGGCGAATTGCAAGGAGAATGGTAGCTGGTGTCTCTCTTTTGGTCGTGCAAGAGTTGGCAAACACGGCCGCACTCGTTGAAAGCATCTTGTTTGTCTACAAAGCTGCAAACTGTGCTACTCACAGCGAGACCCATAGAAAGAGAGGAGACGCTAAAAGAAGTAAAGGAAGTGGGAAGAAAAAAAGAAAACCACAAGTCCCCAGCCAAAGAGGATTTGCTCCTTGTGTGTACACAGGCAGTTGTTCCGTCGACGAGGATTTTTCCATTTCTTGGCCAACAGCCACCATGTTTTCCCGCGGATTTACCAACCAAACCAAAGCTTGCTTCCTTCTAGAATCCCAGTCTCTTTCTCTCTTTCTATCTATTTCCCAATCGTATTGTAACTTTGGCCTTTCTTCCCCGACTTTTTACGCGTATTTCCTAACATTCTTGCGCGATTGAATATCTATGAGAACATCTGAGATTATGATATTTGTTAATTATGTTTAAAAGTGATAAATACATAATTACAATTTCTGGTTACAGTCACATTAATTGAAGTTAATTTGATTGAATTATATGATGATGATGTGTTTATGCAGCCGAATTGGACGGACGCAAGTGTCGCTACCCGGCCTGGCTATTGGCCCATCCGCACTGGCAGACGCTGGATGGACGCTGGATGTACTCGCTGCACAAGAACGTCACCTTGCGGATCACCAACAGCTCGGCAGCGGCTGGTTACAACTCGGCTTCCGGCAGCGACCGGCACGAGCAGCGCGTCACCTGCAATTCCGTCCTGGATATGGACGCTACCACAGCCCGTGTCGTGGCTCACATATCGCGCGGATGGTAAACACCTGTTCAGTACCTCTACTAATGTTCATACTAAGTAGATTCAGTAGCTGGTATTGGCTTATATGCATATTATCATTACAATTATTCAACACAACTCGACGTGTAAACTTGAATCAAGTTGTGATTAATTACTAACAAAGTGAAAGGTAACAGTTACACCTTCACTATCTACTGAACAGTGCAAATTAAGATATTAGGCCCTTTAATTAAGTTGCTTTAATGTTAGCGGAATTTCGAGCGTTTACGGTTATTCTGAAACGATGTCAATCCAAGGGGATATAGTAATCGAATCTTACGTCATGATTATTATACTCATTATCGGCTAAAGTTAATTACTCATTTAGCTCAACTGTAAATATAATCCTTAATTGAACTTAAAATGCAACGGTAACTTCGTATAATTCTTTTATAAATTTTTGACTCTCCCACCAACTTTTGGGAACTTGAAAACGACGGTATTAACCTTTTAGTGACTTTATTATTGTTAAAATTATTGTTATTATTTCAACTTCGCACAAAGTCGACACAGACACGCACAGTCGGACATAACAAGTTTGCCAGGACTGAAGTTTCTTTTCCAGTTTCGACTCTCTGGAGAGTCTCTCATCCTCGTTATCCGACTGACTTTTAGCAAAGGCACCCGCGCTGTTTTATCCCACGGCCCCAGTAAGAAGAGACGCAACACGGGATCTAGTTTGAAAACTCTCCCTCTCTCCTTCGAATGGCGCCGGTCCCCGAGGACAAGGAGATCCCTGCGACTTAATCCAATCAAAAGTAGAGCTGCAGATGACGTGCAGTTGAAAATTCAATTACATCAGTGTAGTTGGCAACCTTTATAGCGTAGCCGGGGAGAACAGCACTTGTATCTATAGAGAAAATGAGCACAAACTTGTTTTTTTTTTTCAAATAATCATTTATTTCAACCCATCCTCCATGGCTACTCTAGCGATTTCAACAAAGTTAAGTTGTTTATGTATTTATCATTGTGTATCACTGAATCACCTGTTTAAGTTAACTGAATTCAGGTAAAAGATGGGTCTTAACAGGAAAACAGGATTAGACGAGATCCCAGTGGGGAGATATCTACCCCGTATAGAATCAAAGGGCGACTGATAACCAGGCATCGATCAACCTACCCAGGTCCCTGGTTTGCATAGCCTACTTCTGGGTCGACCTGGGGCCGCCGTATCGGCATACAGAGCCTCATAATCCGTGTCAATGCGCACGGCTTAAGCCAGGAAACACCAAACAAAACCATATGCCCTACGCATACACGTCCCCTGATAAGAGGCGCAAGCTCCCGCCGGTCGACTTCTGTCACGACTAATGATAAAGTCGCCCTCAGTGGGGTTCGCTGCTCTCTGTTTTGAGCCCTTATTTCGCGGGAGAAATTCAACTTTCAAAAGCCATTATCCATAAGTTGCTGATTACCAACTTGCCCGGAATTTAGATATTTTACAGTCAAAAGGGAAAGGTTACTTTTTGGAGTTGGCCAACCCTCGGCAAAGATAAGCCTGTATTGACAAACTAGAGCTCTAGGGGGACGAAACTAGAGTTTTCACAAAACGACGTACAGTAGATAATTCTGGTATCTATAGATAAATCTATTTTTAGTATTTTAATTAATCGGATTTGGTAATATGTTAACTGTTCTAACGTGATTCCTTCTATAGATTTATATTGTGATTTTAATTTTACAGCAACACGGGATACGTCTGCATGGTGTTCTACCAGCGAGATACGCACGTCGTCGAGTACCAGGCTGGAGACGTATCGCCGGCGCCGGAAGAAGCTTGTACCCCCAACTATTTCAATCCGGTCCCTGGACATTACACTACCTTGATTTGTGAGTCATTATCCACTGAATTTAATGATTATTGTAATTAAATTAACCTGGATACTATTCATCGATTCTTCACATAGTAAGATAATTTCGTCAACATGTCAGCTAATTAGTAATTATGAACAAGGAACCGTTTTATAAATGTCTGAAATCGTGTTTGTATACAGCTGCCTCACACCAGTCCATGGCTTGTCCGCTGGATGGGAAATTCGCCGTCCTGGGTCAGCCAGAGCATGTCCGCTCGATAAAACGACCCTGCGATGGGACCGTCAACGACCTCTCGTCTCTGGGCAGTCCCAGTAGTTCGCTGTTTAACGGAGATCATCGCCAGGGGATGATATCCATCGCTTCCGGATGCTCCTCTCCGGATGCTCTTGACTTTTACAACGAGTGCAGTAGAGACAACAGCGCTGGTAACTTTCATCCTCCACATATCTCTATAAACTTTAATGTTAATGCTAATTGTAATTAGTCAAGTATGGATACAGTTTTGATTGAAATTATCAGGTTACATCTGCCGGAGTACCTGGGCCGACGACCACGACTCCAGTACCAAGTTTGTCATCGTGACTCCACTGCACCGGGTTTCGCACCACAACTCGGCTAAACGCTTCTGTCTGACGATGAGGAACCTCCACCAAGGAGCAGGATCGTGGCGGGAGAACGGAGGTAGTAACCTCTGGGAATGGATCACCTCCAGCGAGACGTGCATCCGGCCGTACGCCCGTGATCGCTCGGCGCAACATGGTCACTACCCCGGCTTCACCTACAACTCGCATAACTCGCACCACCTGCAACTGCTTCCGGATTCCGGAAATTCCGGCGCAAGTTCCGTCAATCACTTCAACGTAACCGCCGTGGGCCAGTGTACCGGGATCGAGGCACCCATAAGGGATTCGCGGGTAGTGCAGTCATCGGGTAACTCCTCACCTGCGGCTCGCACTACTCCGCCGGCTAGCTTGATGCTGCTGCTGGTCGCCTGGCTGCTTGNTACGTGTGTGTTTTTTTCCCTATTGATGAATGAAAATCAAGTCCGTTATCAAATTCATATTTTTCAGAAATTTTCACAAATTGTATTCGTAAATTTTTTTTGAAATAATTATTCAAATGTTTCTGAAACAAGGAGCATTTACCCGGTGAAGTTACTGGTTTTCTTCCTTCAACAATTTTTTTTTGGGGGGGAGGGTCTTTGACTGTGTAGAATACGAGTATTACTTAACTGACCGTCCTTTAAGTTACATTTTAATATTAAACGATTTAGGATTGTTTTCCTACAGCCCGTTTTGTAAAATCGTACAGAAACCAAAAAAAAATCAAATACGATTTATTTTTTAAAAAACACGCGACATTTTCCCCCTTGCTATTCGAATAAGATTTTTCATACAGCAGTTCCTTTTTATTGATTCTAAAAAGCAAATTAAAAGGCAGCAGTAAAAAGTGTAATGTATAACTTTTAAGATATCGCTGAATTCTTCTAGCCTTATAATAACACATTGTTCGTAACATTTTAGTTTGTTTATGCTGGCGTGTGTGGTGTTCTGTTTCATTTGGTCTCCAGAACTTTTGTCCCCTGATAAATATGTAAAGGAAAAAAACTGTATTTCTTCTATATTTGAACCTTTGTCATGGCAAAGCAAATTACTGTGCAGTGGAACTTTATTGTAAATACAAAAAAGGAGAAACAAAATCGCAGGTGGAGAAACAAGTCTTGAATTATGTATTGATCTCTTGATTGTTTCCATCTGCTTTGAAAAAGAAAGGCAGGCGCACGCAAAGCAGACGACGAAACTCTGCATGAATGATGAAAAGTTGATATGGCAACGGTTCTGGCATCTAACAAGGGGCTAATCAGGTTGCTGTTTACACGTTCCAACCCTATTATGTCATTTGAAGGAGAACCTTGGCGCAAACAACGGCTTTAATTGATCCCCTCCATTTACTTGGTTTCTGTGTCCTCGTCTTTAGTTGCCCCCACCCCCTACCCCACCCCCCTCCACCTCTCTAAATTGAACACAAAAGCTTTTACCAACGATCAATTACTCGCTACATCTATATATTCAGCGACATGCAGTCCGCATATTAACTGCATCAACAACACCAACCGGCGCTCGCCACACTTCAATAAGAGGCATTTACAACGCACGCAGACCGTGAACCAGGGGAAGGGGGGGGACCCTTAAAACAATATGCGCATTCACCCTTAGTTGCCCCCTCCCCCCCAGAATAGAGATATCGTATTGTGCAAATGACTCCGGAGTCTACTTTAGCAAGTTACACGAGAGATAATGGCGTCTGCAAAACTTGACTCTGTGTGTAGCGGACGAAACGCGCTATGACGTCACGTCACGTGACTCTCTTCAAGGCCCAGCATTTCGCAGCACTCAACCTTAGCAAAGTAATTTCAATCCAGCGTGAACCATTACAACGCGACTTAGCCCTATCCCTACATGGATGGAATGCATCAAGTGTTATGTCTGTAACTTTAATTTATATAACATATTGTATTCATATTATAACTATTCATTATTATATGTTATTATGATTGCTGATAATTATAATTACACTGACACTGTCATCATTGGCCGTTAGCTGCTTTCGCACGGTTTTAAACTGAATGTAAATACAAAATTGGCAACACAGCAGCTAACCTAGCAGACGACTTTGTCCTGAACCTGAAATCGTCTACATCTACAAGTAACTGTAAATCTCGATCTATCGTGCATGTGAAACCTCAATCTATGCAAGTCTCCTAGTTTCGAGTCTATGCCTAACATCTAGGTTAGCCTGGGGCATTAGATGTGCCACGAGTATGTTATAGTTCCGAGTACCAACACACATCGTTTATCATCCAAGTCATTAACGTAATTACGGTAACAGAACATGGTAACCCTACGTGTCAAGTTAAGAACCGGGTTATGAAATAAAAGAAGAATTTGCTGTTATATTTAAGCTTGTTTCCATGCCAGATTGTTACGCTTCTTTCAACCTGGATACCCTTATGAATGTTTAACGTAAACAACCGTGTTGGTGTCATTAGTCGCATATTATTGGAAAGAGAGAACACGAGAGTTCGGATAACAATGTTTATTTCAGGAATACGTTTGTTTAGGTATCCTTTTGTAACGAGCCATAGTATATTCTTGAGTATATTGCTAGAGGCAAATGTCAGCACTAGATCTTGGTTTCTTTACAACAGATCACAAAGCTTTTTGAAATAAGGTATCTAGATGTTAATTAAGCGAAAATTGGTTGTAGTAGCACCATATTTGCTTAATGTGACCAAAACTGTAACAACTGACAGTATCGTGCAGCGACGAGTGACCGCGTTGGAACAGATCAATCGTAGAAACGAGCTTTACCCCGGGAGTCAAGACTTTTAACCATTGAAAACTACCAAACTAGCACTTACGTTCTGCTCTCAGCAATGATTATATTGAAGACATGACGTAAAGGACTCATTCTGCACAAAGCGGACACACACATGTCTATTTTGGTGCTGCTTTGTGATATGTACACATTCACTGTCACTGCAGGAGTTACGTAAAAGTAAATCATGTTGTTGAATACAAAGCTGCTGGGAGCAAGCTGATCATAAAAGGCTTTCTAGTGAATTACTTCCAAGTCAGAGGTCTGCTGTATTTGCCTCAAGTTTCAGCGTAAGCCGATTTTCGTCTGCTAGATAAAGCGCGGTTGCCACGTTCACTTAAAAAGCAGCAAATCGGCTTTGGAAAATGCATTATTTCTCTTAAATAGTTTAACGTTTCCCCCCAACCCCTTGGACAAGATGGTTTCGCTTTTGAAAATTCTCTCTTTTAACTTAATCTGAAGTCTTCCTAATTGAAACATGAAACATTTACCAAAGAAGCTCCCAAAACGACTTTCACCTCAAACATGTTATTACACGTCAAATAGCAAATTCTGAGAACCCAACATCCTCTCAATTTCCTTTTAATTCCCACTAATCTTTTATTGTACCTTAACCACCCACAGTGCTTAATGCATTACTAATATTATCTGGTTGCTTTTATCTCGAGGCTTGACTTTATCAACGGCCGTCCTTGGCTTATCCAAAGAGCGCTCCCATAATAGCAAAAGTATCGAGTCATTCGGTTAGAGGCGAGGAAATGAGCGTTGGTGGCTGTCACGCTGTACTTGGGTGAAATTTGTTGATAACTTTCTACGTCATAGCACTTCTTGGTTAGAGAGGTAAGCTGCTTTGGTTATAAGAAAACGTCATAACGAGTTTTTGCTTGTCGCCCACGCGGTTAATTTTGGTTTTACAGTTTTGTTATTTACCGTTTCATGTTTGGCTGACGCGCTTTAACCAATCGCTGCTGAACGGGCTGTAAGGGGTTCACTTGAATCTGAGTTGGTTAAAATGAGACGTTGTAAAGGTTTGGCTTTTGGATGACGATTTTAAGAATGAATGACGACGTATGTATCTTTGGTTGCAAATAATCGATCTTCCGTTGTGTCACGTTTGACGTTTCTCTTTGTTGGATCATTCGAAATAACGCTGTTAATCAACAAATCAGTATACTTTTAGATACGATGTGTAACTCTCAATGATACCATCACCCTAATTGCAGTAATAGTTAAAGTATTTAAGGAGACAAGGAATTACATTTCAGAGCTGTTCAACGTAAATATATTCCGATATCGAAATAACTAGACGCGGTGTTTTTTTCTAAGAAACTTGTCGGTATCGGTTTTGAAAATCGTTTATTTAGATCGATATCGATATAGAATATAAATCGATGCCAAACATATGAATCGATAGGGTACATCCATAATACCTGTGGATAATCTGAATCGTTTAGATTAGTACCAACAGTTTAGTTAATATTGACTTTGACAGCGTTTTTTTAAAAAATGAAATCGGTGTCTTAGAATCGCAATATTAATATCGATATTGTGGTACGGAACGGTGTATCACAAGTTGCGTCGATTAAGACTGAAATCGTTTGTTGCAATCGATAAACAGGTATGGTTATCATCGAGTTTGTCGATATTGATTCTGATATCGTTAGACCCCAAGTCGATCGAGTCGACTTGCAAAGTCCCTTAGTCGAGTCGAGTCGATTCGCTTGACATCCCTAGGTCCAGATAGCCAAGTTCCCTTTGGGGAAAAAGTAAAACTTTCTAGTAGTTTCTGCAAATTTAGTTCATGAAATAACCGCTAGATGGCGACGGGATGAAGCACAACATTTCTGATTTCCTCCGTTTGGATTTGGAAGACCCTCCCACTTTCGCCGGTCTGCAAGCGAAGCGAAACCGTTTTGGTTTGATCCTCGTTTTGGCTTCATTTTCGCCTCAGTTGTTTACTCACCTCAGTTCCTTTCGCGTGTTAAATAGAGTAAACCCGGGTTTTGTTGACGCTTTTACCTGAGATTCCACTGCGGGCTTCTCCGTTGTTTGCAAAGTAGGGTTTTCAACATTCAAGTCAGAATGTGTGTTAACTGCGTGTTTCTATTCTATACAGAGAGTGTTCCTTAGTTTTAAATGAATCCGATCTGTAATTAAGTTTTAGTGTGAAAATTAATCTAATTTTGACACCTACTATTAAGCCAATATACCAACCGATCTGATTATATATCTTGTGTGTTTTTGTCTCCGTTGTAACGTGCGGGTCTGGTAATCTAATCAAAAACAGGATTAAGGGCCACTTGTTTGTTTTCCCCGCTGATTGACAAGAAAGACGATGTGATCCGCTATTTATAGACCCTGTCAACAAGCATATGTATGTTTTGCTTTTGTTTGTCCTTCCAGGCTTTCCGTGGCTTGAGTTTCGCACGTCTCCCCGTACAAGGACTCGTCCAGTATGCCGCCCGTGTGATGTTCGGCAGAGGCAGTTCAAAATAACCACCAGGCTTTCCATTATGTATCGTGCTGCCTGTAGCCTCAAGTACCGCACGAGTTACCACGTTATCTCAGACTTAACATGTGATTTGGTCGCAGTCGACCCCGAGCCATGTCTGCTGTCTTATCTGAACTGGAACGAGTCCAGTTGCGAATGAGTGGCGATCAGCTGCACGCGTTCATCCCAGCCGCGGGAAGAGGTCTGTTCGCGCTGCATACCTCACACGAATCTGTAACTGACGAGTTTGATGGTTTAGATGACCTGCGGAAGAGCTCCCTGACGGACGAGGCGCCCGTCCAGCGCCCCGGCTGCCGCAAACCCAGACCGTTTTCGTCGTATGAAGCGCTGAGACATGCCGTCTCCAACCTTAACCGACTCGACGACTTCCAGTGCGAGCCTATCGGGGCTGGATTCTTCTCCGAGGTCTTCAAGGTATGACAGTAACACTTCTAGATTAATCCACGAATCCCGTTCATAAAACAATATTTGAATTATTGTATTAAGTTTATACGTACTATTTTATAATAACAATTTATATTTGAAGTAAAGGGTTAATTGAAAAGGTTATCACGTCCCGGGTGAAGTAAATCGACAATTACTGAATTCGATAATAAGTAGGTAAATCAGTAGGCAAGTCAGTAAGCTTGTACTATAAAAATTAATATTAGTACCTGATATTCAGTCATAACAGTTAATATCAGATGAGTATTTTAAATGCAAACTTAATGGCAAGGGTTATCACGTGCAGCAGAGTACCATACGTCGTCGATATTTGAAAGCTGCTGACAAATAGGTTACCTCTTTTTTTTCCCTTCTTACGTCTGTCATCGCCCGTTGAAATCTGGTCTGTCCAAAGGGCGACAGTCTGTATCAGTACCATTTTTTCAAGTTAATTGATCATTGGTAATTGTAGCAAGTCATTGATTTAGCTAAATAAGTTTGAGTTGGCAGTATTTTACTCCAATGGTCTTTTAAAGTGCGGTGGAATGAACAGTTATAATGGCGTCGGTTTAATCAAAAGCGAGCTGAAATGGAAACCCGTGATCGCGTGAATTCCAGTGTTATTTCTTCTTGGCGTTATCCTGTGCTTGGGAGGGATTCCTGTGCGAGTAGACTCGCCATCTGCCTTGTGTTTCTTTCCACCGTCGTTCTTGTTTTTCTGCAGCCGAGCGTATCGTTCGTTTTACAGTTGTACGACGGCCGCTGTGGGTTTGAATGGCGCTGACCCACTTCCGTGATGTAGTATCAGAGGAGACTGATATTAACAGTCCATTCCATTTGATAATTTATATCATTGAATTCGTTAATTTTGTTGTAATTTGATCCAAATCAATCGTTATTTGATGGAATTTAACTTATGTTGTATATTAGTTAATTTAAACTTGAGCCGGTTAATTAGATTGACGTGATTGTTACGATTAACTCAAATTAATTAGATTATAAAGTTTATTATGTCGTTAGCATAGCATGTAATCAAGTGTTAGCAGTTTAATTCGATGTACTTACCCTCTGAATTGCCAGGTTTACCTTAATTACAGTTAATGTAAAACAGCTTTAATTGTATTGATCCCATCCCTGATACTTAACACTAACTTAATTCGAATTAATTTAAACCCTGCTATCAGTATTTTTTTATACATTTTTAGCGAAACTAACGAGTGAAAAATCTCACGATCTTGTGTTACCGTCGTTTTCCGACTAGATTCACGGTCTAATTGGTCGGTTGGACGTGATAAGCTTAAAGCTGCTTAGCCATGCAAGTGCCCCAGCTAAAGGAAATCTCTCCCAGACTATTTCCCATCTGACAAACTCCTGTGAAAGTCACCCGTTTCCGCCGAGTAATTCTCGCACTGTTGGCCCATTCTCCCTTCTCTTGCATTTGCAATAACATTTATTATTATTATTTATAATTGGTTATATATTTCAGTTAATCAGAACCCAGGCAGTACCGTTAACGTGCAAATTATAATTATATTACGTACATATTAAATCATACAAATTATAATAATTAGTATGAATTTTAATTATATTAAGACACTGCATGTTTAAATGTAGTCGTAAACTGCAGTAATAAATTAGTGTAAAATTTAATTAAAGTTATTTATTTAACTACTAGAGTTACCATTATTATCAAACTCAATATTTACAGTTGGTAATTAACGTTTTGATTTATTGACATTAATGATATTTGGGCTTTTGATGTAATCAGGATATTAAATTACTTATCCGTTTGATGTATACTTGTTTACAGCTCCAAATACTTGTGTTATTATTATTATTAATGAGTTTCGATCATCCAAGTTGCAACAGTCAATTCATTTAGAAGTTAATTATCCTCGTACAATCTGTCCCCGTCGTCCCCAAAATCAAAAGGGCACATTTGGTATCAACTTCAGAATTTAATTTTGGCTAAACTAACGGCTTAAGATCACCGAGATTTTAAGGTTACGTAACCAATTCATAGCGCAATCGTCGTGTCAATTTCTGTCGTTATCCAGCAAAACCTGTTAAAGATGCAAGCAAGAAACTCGGGTAAATTTATCTCTGGCTGGGTAAAAGTTGATTGCGTAATAAATCGCGCACTTTCAGAGATACAGAACCCCCAAAAATACCGAATGTACTCCTGTTAGCCTTAAATACACTCTTAAAGTTTCATCAATATCGGCTGATAAGTTTAGCCAAAATAAAATCGCAAAGGTTAGACATTACTATAATATTTCGCCATCAACTTTAATGGTGAATGGTGGTCTCACTTGTGCAGCCGGGTTAATGACAGTCTTCCGGGTGAAAACTCTTGTTTATTTTGTCATAAAAGAAATGCAGAAAGCGTGGTGGAGGAGGACAATCGAATCGGGTTTGATTGTCTCCCCGGCCTGGGTTTCCCTCTGCGTCTACACTCCCGTGCGTTTTATTCATGAGGAGACTTAAATTCTGTCTAAAATGTATATGAATTAAATATCGATATTAGATTTGAAATTAAATCGATTTATTCAGTGTAATTTAGACTTTAATTAAAGTTTAATTCGATCTCTGTGTTAATTCGATGCTGTGATTCATGAATCTAATTAGCCAGTTATTGCAATTGAGTTAGAAATAATGCAGTTTGTGTGAGTTAATGTGGTGAATTTCAAATTGCAGGTGAAGCACAGGACGACGGGAGAAGTGATGGTGCTCAAGATGAACCTGCTGGCTTCCAACCGGTCCAACATGCTTCGCGAAGTCGAACTGATGAACCAATTGTCGCATCCCAACATCCTCAAGTAAAAAATGCATTCATTTTCGTCATCATTATTAAAGTTTATAAAGTAATTAGTATTAACATGATTACTAATTTTATTTAAGTATTGATTAAAGTAAGATAGAAATGTCCCAAAACTATCTCTTGAAATTAACTTTCAGTAACATTAGAAATTCAGCTGTGGTCAGTATTATTACAGCTCTATACTGTCGTCATTAAGACTGCTTACCTACTACTTAACTTGATGTAACTCAGGTCAGTATCAAAATCGGCTCTGATTTTGCACGTGTGTTAAGGGGAGGGGGTGGAGAGAGCGAAACCGGCGCTGTTGAAATTTAATTAGCAAATCGATTACAGTCGATAATAATCGATACCAGCGCACCGACACCGTTATGTTGAGGCGGGAAAAATCCGCTATTTGAGCTACCGGGCAAGGAAGAACTCTGCAGGGAAGGAGAGGGGAAAAAATAATTTTTTGGGTAAAAAAAAAGAAATAATAAAACCGAATGTTGTGCCCATCTGCTCCATATTATAAAAGAGGGAGTGACGTCACGGCGACCGTCGTTTGAACAGATGTTCGATTTTATTGATTCGACTCGATCGGCTTCCTTGGCTGTTGGCACAGAAGATGTGGATCATCTAATAATAATAGCGGTTAATCGCTATATAACTTTAATTTTATATAACCGTATCATAATATATTATACGATATAAGTTTAGCAAGAGGTGGTTAACTAATAGTAGCGATTAGTCAGATAAAGAAGTTTTAATGTTAATATAGGTAAAGATATTCAGGTCAATCGATAATTAGTGACATTGGTGAAGATTCATCCAGGTAGAGGTCTACAATAGTTAAAGTTAATTGAATTATCGTTAAAATGTACAGGTTTATCGGAGTCTGCGTTCATGGAGGACAACTTCACGCCCTGACCGAGGTTGGTTCGCGTTAATTTTTTTAGTTTTGTCAGTTGAAGATTAAACACGTCAACTTTTGATTGATATTCTTGTTTAATCTGGTTTCAGTACATCAATGGAGGAAGCCTGGAGCAGCTCATCAGCTCCTCGGAAGAACTACCGTGGAAGCTGCGCATCCAGCTGGCTCTGGACATGGCCAAAGGACTTCGTTACCTGCACAGCAAGGGATTCTTCCATCGCGACCTTACGTCCAAAGCAAGAATCACTTTTCCAAACTGTTTTCATTCAAACTAAATTTGATCATTAATTGATTTTACATTTTTTTTCCTCAGAAATGTATGCTAACTCGACTTAAATACTATACTGATTAAGTTAATTCTAGTTATTTGTTAATTTTACCGTGCGCTTGGCTTAATAACTAAAACGTTATTTTTGTGTCTGACGCACAGAATGTTTTGGTCCAGCGGGAAGACGTCGCTGGAGTTTTAACAGCCGTCGTCGGAGACTTTGGATTGGCGGCGAAGATTCCCGATTCTCAGTAAGTTTGTCTAACGCCAATCTCTTGATGAATTAACACGGATTCCAGTCAACAGCACTTGCATTAGATAATTTTTTAAATGTCAATTAAGAAGTCGTTTGTGAATGAGACTATGTAACCTCAGTCGCAATGAAATTTCAACTGGGAATTTCGGTTTAAGTTATATGTAATAACGAATACTGATCTATAATTGAATCCATTCAAGTAATAGTTTATGATGAAGGAATTTGAATGACATATCAATGAATGAATGAATGAATGGAATCAACCTTGTGTTGTCGTACTGAAAACAGGACATGTTGGTTTAAGTGGTAGGAAATAACGAGCAATGTTAATCTCATAACTGATTACAGTGAATCTCAGTATTGAAAGGGAAATTCTGCTTTAAATGATATTAAATTAACTGATTACTGTTAAGTAGAAGCCGTTTTATAATGAAATTATATATGACGTGTGCCTCAGCTGAAAAATGAATGAATGAAGTCTACCTCGCTCTAATGTTATTAAATGCAAGGAATTCATTTTTAAAAAAACGATGGTGATACGAGTGTTGAATGTGTGTTCCAGGGCCCTGTACAGACTTCCGACGGTAGGATCGCCTTACTGGATGTCGCCGGAATGCCTGCGGGGCGAATGGTACGACGACAGATCGGACATCTTCTCTTACGGCATCATTCTGTGCGAGTTGATTGCCCGGATTAGCGCCGATCCCGACGTTATGCCACGGACCCATAACTTTGGCCTCGATTACCTGCTCTTCAGCGAAATGTGCCCCAACTGCCCGCCAAAGTTCCTCGAATTGGCCTTCTCGTGCTGTCACGTAAAACAACTCTATCCCCTTGAATTTAATCTAATGTAATTTTATTCTATTCTAATTTATCTATCTAGCCCAGTGGGAAGACCGTCGATGAATTAGTAAATTAGTAATATTAAATTTGATAAAATTAGCCAATATTTGTACTTAACTCGCCTATTTGAACGTTAACGCATCTGTCTACTATCGAATGTTTGGGTATAATTGATAATCCATTAGCGAGTGCTGAGAAATCCTAATAAGTAATCATAATTTTATATTATATCAATTCGAGCGTTTATTACATTAACATTAAGGCATCAAATTATCGCAATCAAATTATTGTATAACAAGAAATGAAGTTAAAGTTAGACTTAGCTGCCGCAAAGTCCGCCACAACCGTTATTGCCTCTACGCTAAAAGGAACAAGAAAATAAACCGTATGGTTTATCAAGCTATGCGGTCGTAATATCCGCCATCGTAATAAAAACATAGGATCATGCATTATAATGGTCAATGTGCTCATAATCCCCCCTCCTATGGTCATAACAGATGGATCCGACGAAACGACCGTCATTGGATGCCATCGTTCAGCACTTGGAATCGCAGCTCCAAGCCGACTGCAATCCTTGTCCGGCATTAACGAGCCAACGCTCCAGAGAGGACGTCATCAAAGCGGCAGTTCGACTTGATGATGTCTACCTGGTCGCCGGCAAATCGCCCAGCGAGAAGGCGCGCTGTCGATACGTCAACGTGTGTCCGGACTCGTGCCGGACCCGTACTGGTAGCCCGTGCCGGCCAGCGGCAGCAGATTTGCCGTTGACGACCAAACATATCGGCCAGGCCATGTCGCAGGGAGATCCGTACTACACGCCCAGCAGCACGGCCCTCAATCCCTTCGCCACGCTTAAGCGGTTTAAGGTAATCGTCACGGTCCACGTGTTATTTTGTATCTCCTCTTGTATATATATATATATATGCCACCAGTCACGAGTTCGGCTACAAATGAGGTTGCTGGACTGTCAAAAATTAAATATTCAAAATAAAAATACGATAGGAGAACTAGAACAGGAATGAGAACATTGAAATCAGCAGTGTGGAAATCAATTGACTGTAAGCAACTCAGAATTTGTAACTTTTTCCCCAATTTCAGAAAAAAAGAAACCGATGAACTAAAATTAAAAGTTAAACGATTTCTTCATTCTAATTAAATTTAAAATATAAATTTCTAACTTTTATTCTAATGCTATTTTCATATGTCCAGCAGTATGGAAATCCAACAGATTGCAAGCAGCTTACATTCGTAATTTTTCCTAAATGTTCATAACAGTCAATTAAATTAAGTGCGAGTTAAATGAACTGCTAATTGAATTAAACAGATTGAATCCTAATTTTGTATTTATTTTAGTTTTTTTTTAAATATTATTTTCTTATTTGAATAAAACAGCATGGACGCAAGATAGTAGACACGGGCCGCCGGAACATCTTCTCCTCGTGCTGCGAACTAGCCTGGCCCATCCCGGCAGCTCTGCGCGATGAACTGACCTCCCGGGACAGCCGCCCTCTGAAGCGACATCCATCGCGATCCCTTCCGTCTTCACCGTCATCTCCGCGGCGCATCACCGGCCTTCCTCTGCTAACTCCAGCGGCTTCCCCAGCTCCTCCGGCTTCCATAGCTTCCGCTGGGAAACCGGCTGTCTTCCCCAGCAGGTCGCAGGACGACTGGGCCTTGTCCAAGATGCGCTGCGCTGCTTCCACTCCGCCGTTAATCCGGCGAGGATCCTGCGAATCGGGATTCTTCAGCGTCAGTGACGTGGAGCGAATGAGTGCGGCCAGCGATCTCTCACCGGAGCTGTCCCTGTCGCTCGATGATGCTTCCTCGCGCTTTGGAAGCGATATCGACGACGCCTGGAACTTGTTCCGCAGGTCTCCGTCCACTTTCACCGACAGCTCGGAGGATCTGACTGCCGAGAGCCTCGATCCTAAGATTGGCGAGAAGGATATACGGAATCTTGTCGAGTATTTTGAACGGCATTCGCTGTCCGGCAGGAAAACGGAAGCGACAAAACTAGTTGGGCAGCGAACGCGAAGACCGCGTACTGTTCACAAGATATTTGCAGCTCCTGCAGCAGCAGCTACGACACCAAAGAATCCCAGCCTGCATAGGCTGAGGGTCTGCGAAGGGACTGTACGTTCCAAAGTGCAGCTGTTTGACAAGACTAAAGCAAAAGTTGATGAAAGTTAAACTGATGGATATCTTGTAGATTGTTTTGCCATTTTTCGCGCCCTTTTCTTTGGTTTAACAGGAAATTATGGAGTACCTGACTTTAAGTTCTCCAACTCGTCAAAAACATACCAAACCCGCTTCATTTTGAACTCGGTCATCCGTGGCAGCTTCGGACGGGTTCCCTAATAGTCGTTTTCCTTATGTGATTTCTGTAGATTTGTAGCGTTTTTTTGTCGGTGTCTTTGCCAGTGTGTTAGGTAGGTTTGACGTTGTTCTTCCAGATTATATTCGCGAAGATTTTTATTTATTTATTTCATTATTATTTCATTTTGTAAAGTTGTAAAATTATGTATAATTGCCGAAAGTAGTAGTCGTAAAGAGTGACGGAAAGAATTTTTTTCTGCCCTTTTGACCCCGTCGTTTGTCTGGTGATGTAAGACTTCCCCAGTAGTTGTAAAATGTTTGGTGCGTGTGCTGGTTCGCAGTTGAGAAATTGTAACACTTAGATATTGCAATAAATTTATTTTATAGTTTAACCTGGAACATGTTGACTGTTTTTTTTTCGTACTTAAGAAGAATGATGAACAGCTGTTGTTCATCAAGAACTCGTCGAATTTTTTAACAAAAAGTCACAGGCGGGCAGGAAGATAGGCAGACAAGTAGACAGATCGACAATTAGCCAAGTAGGTAGGTGGGTAGGTAGATAGATAGATAGATAGACAGAGAGATAGATAAATAGGCAGGAAGATAGATGGACAGATAGACAGAGAAATAGGTAGGCAGATCAATAGCCAGGTAGGTAGATAGACAGATAGATAGATAGAAAGGTAGGAAGATAGGAAGATAGACATATAGAGAAAGATAGATAGGTAGATAGATAGATAAACCGTTCTCTTGCCGATATATCGGAACGTTATCATATCGACACACGTCAAGATTTCCACGATATCACGATATCGTTAAGAAAAAGATACTGAAATCAAGAAACCTTAACATCGATTTGTTCGTAATCGATGATATCGATATCGGCTAATTCTGATATCGAACAACCGTGGTACTATTATTTGATGATAACTTGTATTAAATTTAATTCACTATGAATGTATTTAATATTATTATATCTTTAGAGCATCTTGTGATTTTGACGCATTGAAACCGACAACTGACAACAGCAAAACACAAAAGGCCGCTGTCATTGCATTAACTTCGTCTGCTTTGTTTCGGTTGTGCACTTTAACATTCATAACTTTTAAAGTTAATCAAGTGAGTAATTTAAAATCTAAATGTCAGTTACTAAAAACCAGACATTCGTGTTTACCAGCTTTTAAAGTGTTAATTGTTATGTTAGTATTAAGCATGGATATTGAAATTAAGAAGACGTTAAGTTTGTTTTAGTTCTTTAACTTTGTGATTGATGTTTATGAAGATTATACTTGCTGCTCAGGAGGTGT